>VYZW01025028.1:4962-14973 GCA_013401315.1 Balaeniceps rex
AAAGGTAATGTCTGTGCCTTGCCTTGGTCCTCGCTCAGGCTGGCCATGCCATGATGTAAACAAGAAGTGGCTTGGGCCTCTTATTCCCGTACAGGGAAGTGCCTGGTCTTGCCTGGAAGCAGGTAGAATAGAACACTTTAAATGCATGTCACAGACAAGGCTGGAAAAAAGGGTAGTTGAGTCAATGCTGCTATAATTATTCTCGTAANNCTGCCTGTATAGCAAATTCCACAGAAATCAACAGGATGGGCAAATATGGAAAACTTTTATTTAGTTAACCCAACTGTATCTTTTTTTTTTTAAGGAGTTTACCATGCTCAGTCAATTCACTGCCTTGGTTTGGGTGAGACAGGCACACAGAATGAGGGTGTCTTTGGTCATTAATATGTTGGGTTTGTGTTTATGGCTAGCTCACTTCAGGATTTTTCTTTTAACCGCTTTCTCTAGCTGCCCTGTTTACTGTTTTAGATGGAACTGTGGGATCCTGAAACAATTATTCCTTGAAGGGCAAAAAAACCTTGGGAAGAGGAATACTTAAAGTCCAAAAGCTCAAAGGAAGAATAAGAAAATATGCAAATACTTCCTATGTTCATCTTATGGAATTACTCAGAATGAGAACCGATGTCAAAACATGCCATAATCAGCTTCAGCAGTTTACCACGGGCCTGCTTCTGCCTTATGTTGAACATTAAGAGCAAGAACACTCTTTTCACTGTGCACCATTTTTGTAGTAGAAACTCTTTAGTAAGGGATTGGTGCTTCAAAGCAGCAACTTTTATACTGGGGAAGGAGGTTAAATCAGAGAATTTGATTTTTCTAGGAAATGTGTTTTAAGAGCTGGCAGATTGCTTTCCCCATTAAATAATTTTTTTTTTTTAAGCTGAAGAAATGCTTTCTATGTACATGAAAGAGGTAACAGTCTGATTTTCATTAACTATGGAAGAACTTGCAGCTTCCTTAAGGGGACAAGAGAGAATTTACAGCTGAGCATCTGTTATAAATAGCAGCTGAAAAGCAAGGGCCTGGCAAGCTGCGGAGAACAAGGAGAAATGTAGCCACCTGTCTGGGGTAGCATGTGGTCATTGTAAATGCATCTGGTAGAAAAATGTAAGTGAGATTGATTATTTTTAAGTAGTTTGATGTGAAAGTTTAATGAGAGACATTTGTGACTGCTTGATTAAATATCTTAGCACATTGTAGGAAAGAGTTCAACGTGACCTGTTGGCCTGGATGATTAAGGGTGTAGTTGTGGTAATGATGGGCCTTCAGATCTCGATCTCTCTCTGTGGATTTCGCTAAGTCTGATCTCTCCAGCAGATCTCTAACATAACTTTGTGGTTTGTGGCTAAAATGTAGAGTGTTCAAGAATCCTGCGACCCTGGAGTTCGTCCTTCTTGGGACATCTGTAAGTCTTCATGAGCATAACCAACTTTCGAGAAGTGGACATTTCTAGCTGAAATTTGGTTGCAAATATATTCTGAATTGCTTTTAGGATGTTCTTTCTCCATCAAAGGAAACTTACAGGTAAAAAGCAATTCAGAATACTAAAGGATATGTTTTTCAGTTGTTAAGACTATTAATTACATGAATGTTACTTGCATTTTGGAACATAAACCTTGATTTACTTTTAGGATTTCTGTGCAAATGGACTAATTTTTATGATTCTGTTGTTTAGTGTTAAATTCAATAAGGACTCCTAGGTAGTATTTTTGTGGGGTATTGGAGTAATAA
Organism: Balaeniceps rex; assembly: GCA_013401315.1. NCBI lineage: Eukaryota > Metazoa > Chordata > Aves > Pelecaniformes > Balaenicipitidae > Balaeniceps > Balaeniceps rex. The sequence continues at coordinate 6,694 of VYZW01025028.1, forward strand.
TGTGCAGTATAGGTAAGAGTAGGGTAAGCCAATTTTCATTCCTGACATTTTTTAAACTAATGAAATAATTTAAATCTTACATTTTTTCCCAGAGATTTTTGTCTAAGTTGCCTGTGATTTTTGTATGAGGGAAATCTAATTTAAAAATCAGTTGGTAAGAAGAGTGGGAGGAAAATACGTCATTCGCATTCTGTTTAAAATTCTCTTTATTTTTAATAGCACAAAAGATAAATTGGCAGAAATAGGAGGAAAAGGAATTATACACAGCAATTTTTAAAGAAAAAATAATGAAAATAAGATGGAAAATTAAAAATCTATTGTTAAAGACTCCCTCTATGAGAGTCGTACCTGATAGAAACGCAAACCTGTTCCAGTAACACAGAATAATCAAGCAAGGATTATCCTTACTGGCGTCATCCTGTGACTGGGTAGATCAATGTAAATGTGATTAATTCACTAAAGTCAATTAGAAGTAGTAAAAGTTTAAGTGTTACAATTCATCAGCATTAATCATATGAGAATTTTAAATTGATTACAAAACCAGCAGCTTTGACAAATTGTTGTACTTTGTGTCAAACAGTAACATTTCCCCAGCATTGCAGTACTTTAACTAGTGTTGTACTTTTTAACATATAAACATGTGCCCAGAAAATTTTGTTTTAAGATCAGTGTTTTTATTTACAGCGTGTATTCTGCTGAAGGCACTCTGGTGCACCTCTTCTTATGAATGTTAGAGCTAGCCCTGGGCCATAATAGATTGAAGGTAACACAGGCACTTTCAAAGCTGAACTTCAGACACCAGAAAGACCTGGTATTCAAGCTGTTCAGTCTCTCCTCTGCCTGTTCCTCTTTTGCAGAACCTTGATATGCAGTGTCGATGCGCAACTTCATTCTTCTCTTCAGATATCTCAACATGAAATCTGTAGTATGAAATTCCAGAGATCGACATCTGGGTCCAAGGTCCCATACTTCCAAAAAAGATGCCAGAATTCTGGAAATTCCTGAGTTCAGTGGGCTAAGGTGACATAAGCATGGTTAGGACTCCAAAAGTACATGTGATGAGGTATGGGAGAGGGAGAAAGACAATTAGCTATGGATGGTACCCAAAGCTGGATCTTGTCTGTGAGGATTTAGGGGCTAGATAATCATCCCGCCTCGCTGAAGCAGGTAAGCAGTGGCCCAGAGTTTTGCAGAACTAGCTGGAGAAGTCTGTGTAGGCAGAAAGTGGTCCAGGAGATTAGTTCAGCCACTCCTTTATTTCAGGGTGTGCAGAAGAAAGATCAGCCTAATGTGGAATTAAATGGTTAAGTTGTTCATGTTGCATAAATAAGTGGTAAGTGACAGAATTATTTTGAGAATGTTGATTAAAAAGGACTTTTCTGTGATGAAAAAACAAACTAGACAAGCTTTGGGGCATATTCTGTAGAGGAATATCTTTGGTTTCTTGCACAGGGAGCTGCTCTAACCACTTGGATGCTGTAGCAGTAGTGAAATGGGTCTGCTGCCACTCCATGCTGTGCAAATGAAGCAAATATTCTGTCTTTCTCAAAGACTGCCTGCATGCCCACTGAAGATGCTCAGGCTGTATGTTTAAGGGGTGATTTTAGCTTAAGGATACAGACCAGGAAGGGAAAGTAAGAGCTGATGATACATTTCTTGCCCTACTTTCATTCCCCCTGCTCCCCAAAGAACAAACACTTCTTTCACAGTCTTCTCTGTGCCCTAATGGTCTTTCTGCATCTCTGTTAAACAGATGAGTGGATGTTAAAGAAGCATAAGTATTTCCAGATGGCAGAAGTAAAAAGGAAAGGTGTGGGTAAAGTATCTAAATGATATCTACAGAGAACTAAATTAAGATTTTCATGGACATAAAATCTTACTGTTTTACTGTACAAAAAAGTAATGAGAGTTCTGAGGATGTCATGCTGTGGATCACAAATCTTCTGGCGTTATTGGTTGTACAAAAAAAAAAACAAAACAAAACAAAACAAACCACCAACAACAAACCCCCACAAAAACCAAAACCCCAAACCAACAACACTTTAGGAGAAATAGTGGGCATAAAAGCCCACTATCTTAAAGGGTGTGAGTAGTGTGTCTTGTACTTGTACAAGTACTTGTGCTAATGTCCTGAGTAAAAGTTGTATTGTAGAGTAGATGTTGCCCTGAATATTTTCATTGTCCATGTCCCCAACAAAAGAGGGGTATTGCCTTTCATCAAGGCTGATTGCTGACCCCTGATGACATTTGTGACCACCATGTGCAGTCTGCCTACAACAGGAAGTTCCCTGTAACAATTTAGGTACTGAAATGATTGTCTGTTTTTAGAATACTATTCCTGACTCCAAAGGAGTGGTTGTTTTTCTTCTTTTAAATAGAACTCATGTTATTAATCCAATCCATCTCCTCCTACCTCCTTTTTTCCCTCAAGCTCCTACACGTCCTTTCTTGCTGCCTGCAGAACTGCAGAAGGATGAATTCTGCCTATGCTTTCTTGGCACAGTGTCACTGGTTTCCATAGAAAGGGATCTGGTCCAACCTTTAGAGGAAAAAGGAGCTTAGATGAGATTGTCCAGCACTCTGTCCAGTTGTGTCTTGAAAGCCTCCAGTGATGGGGACTCTACCATGTCCCTGGGGAGGTGGTTCCAGTGATCAACTGTTCTCGCTGTGTAAAATTTCTTTCTTATATCAAGATGAAACCTCTCCCAACGCAACTTGCACCCATTGCCTCTTGTCCTCTCCATGTGCCTCTGTCCTTTTTGTAGTCACCTTGTAAATACTGGAATATTGTGATGAGATCCCCCCACCCCGAGCCTTCTCTTCTCCAGGGAGAAAAGACCTAACTCCTTCAGTCTTTCCTCATAGGGCACGTTCTCCAGCCCTTTGATTATCTTCATGGCCCTTCTGTAGACACTCTCTAATTTGTCTGTGTCTTTTTTGAATTCTGGGAACCAGAACTGGACAGTGTACTCCAGGTGTGGCCTGACAAGTGCTGAGTAGAGTGGGATGATCTCATCTCTATCTCTGCTTGTAATGCCCCCGTGGATGCAGCCCAGGAGCCGATTTGTGTTCATTGCTGCTGTGGCGTGCTGCTTAATCATGCTCAGCTTGTTGTCCACCAGGACACCCGGGTCCCTTCAGCAAGTCTGCTCGCTAGCCACACATATCTGAGCCTGTACTGGGCTCTTTGGTTATTTTGTCCCAGGTGCAGGACTTTGAACTTTTCTTTGGTAAACTTCATACTGTTCCTGCTAGCCCACCCTTCCAGCCTGTCCAGGTCTCTGTAAGAGATGCACGTCCTACATGCATTGCACAAATACGCTGGCATTTCTTTGAGCGTGCTGGAGACAGTCTGTTCTGTTTGTTTGGGAGAAGATAAACTTCCTTCACCACTTGAAAATTCGTAGGAACAGAGTTTTGTGACTTGCAAGTTTTATCCACCAGTGGCAAACAATTAATTATTGGATTGTGGTAGAGTTAATTTATATACGTTTTCTGGTCACTAGATGGAGGTACGCAACCACAATGAGGACAGCTTTCCCTGCATCTTGTACTATGAAAGGAAAGAGATGATTCTGTGCTGATTTGAACAGCAGGGAGTGTATTTTATCATTAGAAATACTATTCTGACACCAGGTTGCTTGAAGATAGGATGACACCTGCACTTGCCAATCCACAGCTTTGTATCAAAGCAAACTTTTTCACTGGAATCTGTTTAAAATGAAGAATATAGTTTGGGTATAATTTTATTATCAGTAATCCTTTTCTGAATTTAGACAAGAATGAACATTATTTAGATCATGCATATATGTGTGTGCAGAAATTACTTTACTACATGACCTAAGAAAAAAAGAGGGACTTAAAAGCATTAATTTAATGTCTATTATACCCTGGAACCAAACACTTAATGTATTATGTACCCCCTTGTACTAGCAATTATGAAATGCAAAGTTGTATGTTTTACACTGTGTTTGTGTATTCCCTGTGTGCTGTATCTACATCACCATACAAGAAATAAAAATATAAACAGCCTTTTCAGTAGCAGCTTTCAGACATTGCTCACTTACAGTCATGTACAGTTATGGGATCTTTTCAGTAAGATCCCACCTCATCTTTACAGTTTAAGTTGCTGCTTCTTGCTGCTTAGTTTCTAAAAGAGGATTAATTTCTAGTTTGCAACCAGTCAGAGATGGAAAAATTCTGTTCCTTCAGGTACTGAAGACAGCTACAAAGCTGTCCTTTAGCCTCGACATCGTCTGTGCAAACATGTATAGCTGTGATAATGAAGGAAGGCTTGGTGTTGAAGCAGGTCTTTTGTTACCTGTCAGGCAGAGGAGAGCTACAGTGCTGCATCCTGAGCTTCTTTGGAGATACTAGGTTTTACTTTTCTAATTTTGTGGATGAAACTAGTTTATAGGCCTCTCTTCTTTAGCTGAAATGATGAGTTACTAAACATCCTGACCTTTCAGAAACAGTGGCGAATGCACCCCGGTAGTCTAGGTATGCATAATTACCATATGCTTACCATAAATGGACTTAAGCAGAGCTGTGCATTGGCTGCAGGATTATTTAGAATGGGGTTTGATATCCTGATCAGCAGTGCTTTTAAAACCAATACTGGCATCTTCATGTTCTGCCATACAGACCACTGGCTCCCATCCGGGGAGGTGTTCCCCCTAAAGAGTTAAATCTGGCTGGTACTGCTAGAGCTGGTGGCAAGAGGTGTTGGCAAATGGGAGAGGGGAGGAGACAGTGGCGTATAAAAAGGACTACTGTACTAGGTGAAACCACACATCAACTTAGCTTGTCTCTGCTCTGTGTGTGTATGCATGTGTGTAATAACAGGTACTTTGGACAAGGTTACAACAGTAGGACTAAGATACACAGATAATTCCTCTTGAACATGATCCATCCTCTCACAATTTGTGGGTGTCCTGATTGAGAGGTTGTATCCACAAGTGTGTTTAGTTCTTAGTGGATTTCTCTTCCATTAATTTAAGCGTTGGGTTTTGAGGTGTTTTTTTTTGTTTGTTTTGTGTTGTGTTTTTTTTTTTTTTAATCCTTTTAGCCTTCACAGCATACCGTGTCAATGAGGTCCATGGATCATTAATTGCTGTATGGAGAAATACTTCTTTCTTCTGATTATCCTCCAGTTCTCACATTGTAAGAAACAGTAAATTTTTTTCCCACTCATTATTTAGTGTGCCTCAGTCATATTGTTCTTATGGCATGTGCATCATTATCGGAATTGAGGACTAGAGATGAATGGAATGTGGGAAATGTGGAGAGATGGAAAAAGCATCATCATCAGGGTTCACTCATGAATTTTGGAAAAGGGATTTAACCGGAATCGCTCTGATTAGCCACTTGAGAGGTGTTGACCATTGAAGATGCTTGTGATGTGTATTCTGAAGGACATTAAGTTGCTTACTAACTTCTCATGGGGTATAAAGTACTCTGCAATCAGGCTGAATTAGTCTCTGTAGAGATTAATGATATGCTGCTTGAATTGTTGACAAACTTTTTTACTGAGATCAAATCCTAATCTCTATAGTTGCCTGTAGGGTGCTGCTGCAGAGCAGAACTCTGTGTACAGTGCTCAGAATTTTTCTGAACTGTCATAGAGAGGGTTAGCCTGCTCTTCCACCTGCATGTGCTGTTCTGCTTAAAGCCTAACATGGTTTCACAAAGCTACAGATCTTTCTTACCAAATTTTCCATCTGTAGTGCCAGCAACATGAACCTAAGTGGAAGCAAATGAGACTTACGGCCTCCTTCTGCTCCCTTGTTGCCAGGATATTTGAAGAATTTATCTCAGCAGCTAGCACTGTCTGCTTAGGGTCTTTTGAGGAGCACTGGAGGTTGCAAATGTTTTCTCTTCAGCTTTCTTGTTGAGTTTTTTAGCCATTTTGACTTTTCTGGACTTTTGTTTGCTGGCCCAGCAGAACCATTTGGACTGGGTGTTGCATTGCTTTTCTCTCTGTATAAGATGCATTTTTTTTTCAGTTTGGTCTAGACCTGTGCTTCCATTCTGACACACACAAGTGTATGCTTTAGACCCAAGCTACAGATTTTTATTTGGCTAAGGAGGAATGTGGAATCTCAGGTGTCCTGGTTCAAAGTGAGTTTCTTGAGTAGCCTTTACTCAAGTGGTTGTTATAAAAAATAGCCTGCTCCTTCTTTTTCTCCTCCAGCTTTTGTTTGACTTCTCCCTCTGACTCCTGGTTTTCTGTTTTTGTTATGTCTGCACCCCTGTCTTTGCCTTCCCTCATCTTCGTGTAAGTGGCGTAGGATATTTCCATACACACAGCTGTGCACACTCACACAGGGAGCATGTGTCTTCAGCCTGGTGTTGCAGAAACTCCTGTTTGATAGGAGCAACACTGGGCTACAGCAAAACTGCGTTCATTCTGCTAGGAGGGCCATTGCATACTAGGAGCTGTGAGAGGAATGAAGAACATACTTGGTGCAAAAGACAGTCCCAGAGAATTTGGCTTTCAGATGTTTTACCAATTAAAATATACATACAAGACTTCTTTCACAATGTTGAAACAATACACACACTGCTGAAACCATACATATTTGTCTAGCTTTTGGGAACTGGAGTCCAACCAGGGACAACATGAAAACTAAGATTTTTTCAGATTTAAAAAAAAAAGTTTTTATTGCAAGTAAGTGGAAGGACAGGACACTTCCAATGGGACTTTATTTGCCAAGAAGAATGTAGCACTACAAACTGTCAACAGCTACAGTGATGATGACTCTATATAAATGTAAATGAGATCATTATTAATTGCTATGAGCTTCAAATTTAAGTTTTTAATGACAAAAATGGCCCATATATGAGAGTACAAGAAGAATGGACTCCATAATTACTTTCATTAACCCAGTCCCTCCCTGCAGAGCTAGCTGAGGGCCTGACTGGCAGGTGTTCTCATGGAACTAGAACCTGTGAAGTGTATCTAATGCGTTATGCATGCTTAAAGACTGCCAGAAAGTATTTTTGTTGCTACCTATGGCTTCTAGTCTAATTCAAGAAAGGACTCCAAACAGGAAAGCCTTTGGAGGCTTTACCTGATGGGCCTTAAAAGTCAGCAGAAGTCAGCTAGTGCATCTTCATTGATTTCAATGACCCTGTGCAGAATTTGTAGCACGTCTGGCCTTTCTCATTTAAAAACGGCATGGGATTAGAGAAGCAGTGTAAATAACACATCTATATGCTATTATGACCTCTTTTAAATTCTGCCCCTTTAATCTGTGTGTGCTCCATTCGTATGGTGCAGACCCAAATGCCCTTTTTAGTTTCAGTATTGAAATAGTAGAGGTACTTTTTTTTCTTCAAGTAACATAGAAGTCATGCTTCTGGTGCTACTGGCCCACTGTTGCTAGTCCCTGTGTCTGCTGCTTGCTTCTGTGTATGTGTGTGTTTGTGCCCATGAGTTAGGAACTGTTATGTCACACAGTGTAACACAGACCGTGAGTCAATGTACAGTTTGATTAGAACCAGCCTGNAAGAACAGCCTCTAGACCTGCCCTGTGGGCAGGCTCCAAACTTTTTCACTGTTCAGCAGTTTTGTGCTGAGGCCAGCATGTGCGACAGCCATGGCTTCAGGTTCGATCTAGTCCCTGCAAGGGGCAGGTGGGGAGCAATCATCCTCCTGTGCTGCTTGTTGCACTTCTCATGATCTGCTGAAATCGATGGCAGCAAGTTTTGCAGTCACTTTTCTTCTCAGGGTGTTTTGTTTCTTGTTCAGGATTTCTTCAAAGTTAGAATCATCAGACAACTTCTCTTTTAAATGTACTATGACAATGTTTTGAAACTGAGAATTGACTTTGTCTAGCTAAAATAATTTATTGCAATCTTTAGCACCTTCTGCAACTGTTGCCGGGGTTTGATTAGCTGCTGTCATGTCTCCTTCCTTGTATTCTTGAAATCCGTGACAAAATATTTGCAAGCTTTCTGCTATTCCATCATTCAAATCTCTAAGAAAAATACCGAGTAGAGTCAAACCAGGACAGCCCTTAAGACTCCCTTTGAAAAGCCTAACCCACTCTGACAGTAAGTTGTGTTTAACTGGAACTGCAAAAATTTTTTTGTTCAGCTGTGTGCTTACCCTATGATGCTTTTTGTTCACTGTATTTTCTAAGTTATTTAAGAAACTGTAATCTGGATCTGTGTCAAAACGTAGCTAATACCACGCACTCCTTTCTTCTTACCCAACAGGCCACTCGCTCTGTTTGCCTGAAGATTCAGCTTTTTTAACAAAGTTTTAGGTTAGGG
>VYZW01025028.1:21603-34078 GCA_013401315.1 Balaeniceps rex
ATCCATAAATTTAAATACCAATCTTTTGCATGAACAGCTAAGTTCTCCCTGGAACTAATTTGAAGCTTAGCAACCATTATTCTTTTCAGTCTGTTCCTGTATTACATCCTTGTACCTCAGAGTTTCCCAGGTTACTGAGCTCTGGTACCACCATCAGAGGCTGTAATACTTTCTGGGCCTCTGCTCTTCAGACAACTGATTAATTGAACGAAGCAGTTTTTGCATTCTCCTGGGCACAGGAATCAGTGGTTGTTCCTCACAATTGTATGAATGGCAGAAGCCCATTTTGAACCTCATGTAATCCTCATAACAGCTGGGCACAATGTAACTCTTAATTTCTTCTCCCCGATGTACTGTACTTTATTAGAATGTGTGCCCTTGATTAGAGCCATGGCTTTTACATTTTAATACAAATTCCTCAGTCATAGTCATCAGCGTGTCCAGATGACAACTTTGAAATGTCAGTGGAACTTTTAACTTCCTTGTATGGACTTTTTTTAAAACTCTTTTTTTTCTTTTTAGTTTAAATCCACCATAGTGAATACTGATCCTTTTAAAAAAAGTGTTGCAAAATTCCATAATGTAGTTTATTACATAGGTAGCTCTACCTCTGTCTTTTTCCAGGATTTTAATGTTTGACTTTGCGACCTTAGAATTTTTAATATTTATGTGTAATGCAACTACAGTTTTTATATGATGATTGTATTAATATGATGCTTAGATTGTACTCATAAGCAGTAAGATCAAGAAAACCAAGACCTGACTTGTCATATGAACAGTATTTCAATCCTATTACAGACATGCATTAAGATTCAATCTTTTATTGCTCAGCGTAATATTTACGACACATAATACAAGCAACACAGTCAAATATCTTGGAATACTGTTCAATTTACTAACAATTTATTTCTGATATGAGTGCAGCAGGTCAAGAATAACTTTCATGACATAGAATACAAAATGAAGAATGGGTCTCTGACTTCTCATTTGTGCTGTAAGTAAAAGCCTAGGTGCGGATTAGAAATTAACTAAACTATAATCTATTATCCAGGATCTTATATTATGTTTTGGAGTTATCTGTGTGCTGCTGCTTAATTTCTTATATTGGGCCCATGTATATATACAAGTTGTGCTACCCACTGAAAGTGTAAAATAATTCTGCTTTCTTTCAAAACTTCTATGAAGCGGATGTCTTAAGTTGAAAAGCAAAGAGATCTTTTATGCTTTGTCCCCTTTTCCAAAAATATCTGTATTTAGATGATTTTTATTTGCTTTTTTTGATTATATTCAAATAATGTAGTACTTTTCAGTGGAAAAATTAATAGGGGAAAGATATTGTGACTAGAGATCTCTCAAATCTGGTCATTGAACAAGGGAACCTAAAGAAGTTTCTGTGCTTTTAGTGATATTCCATTTATACAAAGATCACATCTATCACCTCTTTGATCCTGTTCTAAACATCTTCTGTGATGGGAGACTGCATGTGGAATTTAGCTGTTTGGTACTTTTAGTGATGCCTATGTCATTCTTCTAACACAAGGTCTGTTTTGCTTGCAAAATGCTTGATCAGAAAAAGCTTTTGAGGACCCTGGTGTCTACTGCTGTTTTTTAGTCTCCGACTACAAAAATTGCCATATGGTTCCATTGTGCCTGTGCAGGTGATTAATGAGTGGACATAGCCTGCATTTATGGATGTTTATATCTTAGATCTTTCACTTCTAAAAATATGAAATTACTTGATCACACATAGAGAATCCATAAAAACTTGTCTTCCTTACTGTTGTCTTTGTCCTTGTCCTAAGGAAACAAAACCTTTGTTTCCTTTGGACCTCATCTTTTATGATGCATCATGTGGGCTGGTCAAAAAGGTGAGCACAGCAAACCATGGGAGAGAAGAACAAGTGACCTGAATTACAGTGTTCATTAAACCATTCAGTATTCAGCTACAGCTATGCTGTGGTTCACATGCTTCTCATCAAATCACATTTGATTTTAGATGAAGTCTTAATCATTTTCTTTCTTAACCACAATTGCCTAGTGGGATTCAGTCTGGCAAAGTCCCTGGTCTTTGTTTTATTGTTTCCTTTCAGGCTGATATCTTAATATAGATTTTGTAGGAAAACAATCCCATCTTGCCACAGTTGTATTTATCTTTATGAAAGAATTGTAAAGTTAATGGATCAACAATTTTATCAGTCTTCTCTTTTATAAAGCCAAGGTTGTGGAGAATTCCTATACAATGGAAAGTTCATATTTCTTTTTTAATTAATCCAAAGGGAGTGTATTGGTATGATATTGGAATACATTAATGCAGTGTTGGATGACTTGATATTCACTACATAGTAAAATTGCAAAAAAGGAAAATGTAACTTCAAGGCCGGTCTAAGAAAATAAGGTCAAATAAATAGCTGGGAAGTGTAGATGATATACTGGGTAGGATAAAAGATACTTTTTAATTTTCAAAGGGAATATAGCTGGGGTAAAGGCGCAACAATTTTCAAGCAACAGAAAACCTCTGTCATATAAATAGGAGTTAAATTTCACAGAAATGACTTACAGCAGGTCTTTAAAATGCTTACTTTTTTTTTCTTTGAAAAGTATGATTATTATACTAGGCTCTTGTTGAGCAAATGTACTGAAAGCCGTGTTTACATCATTCCTGCTAAGTCTTTGAGCCCAGTATTACTTAATGGATAAGTATGTCTGATGCTTGGAGCCTGCCTCTTGGCACAGACATGCAGGTGTAATGTAGATTAGATGAGTACAATCTTCAGGCAATAGCTAAGCAAATCTGTTTCAGTCCTAATTTCACTTGTGAATATGGTACTCAGTGAGACTGAAGAACATTTGCAATATCTGATATTTTAGCCTCTTGTTAGAAGAATGAAACCCAAAACATATTGTTAGCTACCAGAACGATTGGCACACTAAAGAGGAGCCACCTGGACTAAGCTGGTGCGGAATCTGAGGATGAAAGAGTGGGTAAAAGAATTCATGTGGTTGTCCCACATAACTGGTGTTGGGTATCTGTTGTGTGGTGTCTGGCACATTGTAGCAAGGTCTCATTGAAAATTATTTTCTTTCAGAGAGCGCGTGCAGGAGCAGGAGGCATGCTTTTCTTTAAAGGCACATCTCCTCCAGCTTGTTGTTAGGACACTCCCTCTAAATGTGTGAAGTCTGGGCTCAGTTTTCTCCACCTGAGGAGACTCAAACCACTGTCTCTCTCTGCAGAACATCCGATGCTATTTGAAACTGGAGCAACCGTAGTGAGTCACTGCCTCCCCTGCTGAAGCAGACACACACTACAAAGATTTCACTGGACTCAGAAGAGAGTCAGAGTAAGCCTAATTTAAAGCAGTAGGGAAGCCTGAAACCTCATGCCTGCTTCACAGACTGTCATTGTATTTTAGACAATGATATATCATTGAAAGGTCATAGTTAATAGACACTGAAGATAAAGCTCTGGATACCACAGGCAGGGCTGAAACTGCCCCTTTCCTTTCCCCCTTTTCCCAATGCCCTACCTTGTAAATAAGAACATCTGAAATTTCCCATTTTATGGCCCTATTTAACACGCTCGTAATTCTGTCAGACTTCAACTGCATGGATTGAATTTCTTCACACAGTCAGCTTTTTGTGCCAGGGATAGGCATTCACCTCTTCCTGTGCAGATGTTTCAAAGGTTGGCTTTCAAATTACCATGTTTTGTACATGGTCTGTAGTGATTTTAGCAATCAATATCTATGAACAGTCATTTCTCAGTGTCTGTACCGGTTCCCCACCATCCTGCGTGCCTCTCAAACATCAGACATGGGCCATCTTCAAAGAGTGACTGAACATACTTCAGTCCAAGGGCTGTGTTGCAGTGGGACCACACAGTAGGACAGAAAACCGGGGCCCAGAGAAACTGCCTGACTCCAGTTTAGAGGAGACAAAAGCTATGCTGGTGTGAAGATCTGTGGAAGAGACATGGACAAGAAACTTCTCAGTGGAAAATATGGTAGAAAAGGAGAAATTGCTCCTGTGGTCTGGGGTTGCATGTATAGGGAAGAAGGAAGTGTTATGGCCGTGTGCGTGAGGGTGTAGGGAAATGCTAACCCAAAAAGTTCCTCACCAGAGCTAAGCATTAGGAACAGGAATAAAGAGGAGGCTGGGACTGGCTGGAGAAATGTGTCATGGATGGGGACTGGGAAGATATTGCTTCACTTTGAGGTAGAAAACCAAGTCATGGGCCTAGGGTAACTGAGACTGGATGAAAGGAGAGTCTTTCTGACTGATATGAACCCTGGGAAGAAAGGAAATCTGGCTTCAAGCAAGAAAATGCTTGAATTAGGAGGCATCCATGTGAACAGGTAGGGAATGAGACAGATATGCCAGAAATAGATGGAAGAATTGGAGCTGGGAAATTCCCTCTTGTGTTCTCATCCATGTCCTTCAGGAAAGGGTTAGGCAAGCTAGGAGAGACTGGGAACAGATATTTCCCTTCTACCTTGGTGTCATGGTTAGAAGCTGACAACTATTTATTTATACCTCCTTTCCTCTTTCCTTCTCTTTTCTCCCTTCCAGCAGAATAAGTCATGGATCAGCTTCCTTTTAGCTTTTCTAGATTTGGTGATGCCTGTAAAGACTTGTTATTTCCTGCTTGAACAGGGCCTTAGAGATTTTTGTAAGTCCAGTACCATCATAGACAACAAGTCTGACTCCTGGGATGCCAGGATTATGCCTGTATTTCACAAAGATGAAGTATGACGCTCTTAAATAAAACCCCTTGTAGGGGAGAACTAGAACTTCTTTTCATATTTATATCAGGTACCTGTTCCTTCATGAGTAACTTCTTCCTCATCTTAAACCAAATCTGAATTTTGCCATCTCAGGCAAAGGTCTCATCAAAGCAGTATCTCTCACCTGAGTTTCACAAATTCATCATGGAGAAGACTATAGAGGGGACAAAGTGGAGTGTATCTAGCAGGAGACTAGCAGGAGGCTTATGGCAAAGCTGGCAAGCATGGACTTTTCAAAGAGCAGCAAGACCCAGGCTAGCCAGCATTGCTGGGGATCACAGGTGTCCAGCCTTTACAGTTAAACATACCTACATGGTAAAGGAGAACCTGGATTTGCCCTTCTGTTGCAAAGATCATCCCACATTACAGTTTTTAAGCTTACTTGTACTTCATACAGTGATAATATTTTGTAAAACTCAACAAACCAGTTGAATTTTAAATTGATTCCTTCGGCCATAGCATACACATAAAAGTTTGGGGGTGATATGGAAGATTCTGCGTGAATGTATACCTATGTGGCAATAGGTATGTTCTTGTTGCTCTACCCATATAGTTGTCAGTTGCAGTCCACAATGCAAAATAGTGATTTTTTTTTTTCCCCACAGTTAAAAAGCCAAAACACATTTTTAATTGGTTTCAGTGAAGTATTATATTAGCTGAAATCATCACTGACAATGATTTATTGCCAAAGCTGATTATTTTGCATGTGAAAATTTGTTTTCACAGTCCCCCCAAATTTTCTTTAAAGTCAATGTTTTGAGAAAATATTCCTGTCATTCCATTAATTTTAATGTCGTGGTTTAACCCCGGTTGGCAACTAAGCACAACACAGCCGCTTGCTCACCTTCCCCCCACAGTGGGAATTGGAAAAAATTGGAAAAAAAAAAAAGCAAAACCTGTGGGCTGAGATAAAGGCAGTTTAATAGGACCACAAAGGAAGAGAAAGTAATAATAATAATAACAATGATAACAGGATATATAAAATAAGTGATGCACAATGCAATTGCTCACCACCCGCCGACTGATGCCCAGCCAGTCCCCGAGCAGCGATCGCTGCCCCCCGGCCAACTCCCCCCAGTTTATATAGTGAGCATGACGTCATATGGTATGGAATAGCCCTTTGGCCAGTTTGGGTCAGCTGTCCTGGCTGTGCCCCCTCCCAGCTTCTTGTGCATCTGGCAGAGCATGGGAAGCTGAAAAGTCCCTGGCTAGTATAAACACCACCTAGCAACAACTAAAACATCAGTGTGTTATCAACATTCTTCTCATACTAAATCCAAAACAAAGCGCTATACCAGCTACTGGGAAGAAAATTAACTCTATCCCAGCTGAAACCAGGACAATATCACAGCAAGCAAATTTAAAAAATGTGGACACAACTGTACTTGAAAATACTGTAAGTGATTAATAGAGTGAATGATATGACTAGACAAATTTCAAAGGAAAAATTTGCATCATTGCTGTAAGTAAAGTGCCCTGGACACTGTATTTCAATCTCCAACTACGACATGTCTATGTTACACCATGGTTTTGATACAGTAATTGTACATCAACAAACACTCAGTAAGTCTACTCATTATCTTTGTACTATATTATTGCTCAGTAGTCAAAACACTTTATAATAATGTGCACTTATACACATGCCTTTATATTTTCCAAATGTCTTCGCATCAAACCTTCTTTGATTATGTAAGTAATGTTTGAAGTTAATCCTAGCCTCTGGGACTTGAGTCAAAAACTTGCCTCTAGTTAAGGAGGACAAAAAACAAAAAAAGTAAAATATTCTGGTTCTAATTGCTCTTTCCTAACCCTAGAGATACACGTTTTTTTTTCCTTGCTGAACTGAATAACAAATCCCGTGTTACCACAACAAAGAGATGGAAACTTACTTCTCTCTCCCTCTAAATATAACATATACATATATATTTTTTTTACTCAGCCTCACTCCCTATCACAATTCAGACAAAAGTAATGCCAGTGCCTTAGATCCCTGCTTTGATGTGCAATATAGGATTATGTTGAGCAGAGTTCAAGATGTATTGGCCATTCTTGAAATACCTCACTGGATAACTACTCAGTGTTCTGATTTTGTAGCATTTGTTTTGTGTCGGTTCTCTATCTGTCTAGGTACACATATCAAGAAGTTGAATTTTGCAAGAAAGATTTCATGATTCTTTTATCAATATTTCAAAAACCTCTACTGCTACCCCACGAGATGACATTCATCTTAAGTAACTTTAAAAATGAAAAATTGGTTTCACAACTTAATGGACAGCTCATAGCACCTGGAAAAGATGAGATGAGTTTTACTCTGGAGGTGCCTGTCTTCCCTTATGGCTCTTAACAACTAGATTAGCTTTATGTAAACCAAAACTTTTCAATAGCTAAAGTTTGGTGAACAAACCCATGTTTCTTCCCGTACACATCATTCAGTTATTGCTTTTGTAGTTTTAATAAAAATAGACTTTTTTCCTGAGCTGATCTGGTTAATCTGAGCCCTGTCAAGTTAATGCCAATGTCCCTTAAGTTCTGAAATTTGGGGCAGTCATTGCTCATACTGTGTCTTCTACTTTCCTTCCTTAATTTTGTTTATTTTAGTTTTCCTTTTTCTAAAATGAATGCAGGTACCTTTTGCTAAACCAGTAGCTAATATTAATTTTATGAGAAACTGTATCCAAATAGTAAGTTCTTAATATTTCCTATTGGAGGATCACACACAAAAACCCCCAAACCATTGCTCCCAAGCCACCATTTGGTATTTCTGTGCTTTGCAGCTCTTCAAATAAGCTGACAGTTAAACTCTTGCTAGAAGTCCTACTTTGTGTCTTTGTACTTACTGCTTTTTGTCTGATATTTCAATAGGTTTTTATAGGAATTTGTGGGTGGACACATTTAACAGCTGTACTTTTTTAGTGACAAATGATATTTTCATTCAACTCCATTGCTAAGAGATACTTCTAAGATGTATATGTAATAATTTGAGGAGTTTGCAGCTTTTGAGGCAATCTAGTTATTTTTGTGTTGTGAAGTAACATTATTTTTCTTTTATTAGGCTTCTGTTGTATGATGATAATTGGAAGTAAATTCCTATGAAAATAGAAGTATTTTAGAATTAAAGACTTTTGTAATCAATATCCTCCTGTACAATATATAAAACTATGTATTTTCTACTTACAGAGTTTGGGTTTTAACTGAAGCAGAAATCAATATGCACCAAGCTTTGCACGGCAAATTATTATGTCTCAGAAAAGTTATATCTTGGAAGAATTATAAAATAAAAACATTAAAATTTGTTGCTTCTGAACAGCAGTCTTCTTGCTGGTTCACAGAGTCATCTCAGGCCCAGTTTGGTATTTATTTAAGATTAAAAAGACATTTCATTATCCTTGTAGGTTTGGTGTTGTTTAAACATTTAATTAAATTAAATGGTTTTATTACTGTATTCACTGTTATTCATGTTTTCGCTTGCTAACTTCGGAACTGCTATCTTTAGATCAAAGCAGAGAGTGAAGACTTAGGAAGCCTATATATAAAGAAATTAAAATTTGATGATCAAAATTCCTCTACTTCATATAAATAAATCAAGGCAGTTTAATATTTCCTCTGAAAAAAGACAATACCTGGATACAAAATGATCATTGATTAATTGACTGTCCTGGTTTCAGCTGGGTTAGAGTTACTTTTCTTCCTAGTAGCTGGCATAGTGCTGTGTTTTGGATTTAGTATGAGAAGAATGCTGATAACACACTGATGTTTTAGTTGTTGCTAAGTAATGCTTAGACTAGTCAAGGACTTTCTTTTTCAGCTTCCCATGCTCTGCCAGGTGCACAAGAAGTTGGGAGGGGGCACAGCCCAAGATAGTTGATCCAAATCGACCAAAGGGCTATTCCATACCATATGACGTCATGCTCAGTATATAAACCGAGGGGAGTTAGCCGGGGGGCAGCGATCGCTGCTGGGGGACTGGCTGGGTGTCGGTCGGCGGGTGGTGAGCGGTTGCATCACTTGTTTTCTTTTCCCTGGGTTTTGTTTGTCTTTCTCGTTCTCCTTTTTATTACAATTATTATTATCACTATTATTATTACTATTATTATTATTATTATTATTTTATTTTAATTATTAAACTGTTCTTATCTCAACCCATGGGTTTTCTTACTCTTGCCCTTCCGATTCTCTCCCCCATCCCACTGGGGAGGGGGAGGGTGAGTGAGCGGCTGCGTGGTGCTTAGTTGCCGACTGGGGCTAAACCATGACATTGACAAAGTACATAGCTATTACAGCTGGTTTTTAATTAATTAGTCCTGGATGTATTTGAATGGAAAACACGGAATTACTCTGATTCCTGTGAGAGAACTGTCATACAAAGTGTTGGCTTCCTAAGAAATTTTAGTGCTGCTCCTTATGTTTGAGGAACAAAATGATCATTAATTAGATGACCACAATCTTTTTAAAGGAACAGATTTTCTAGAAGGCTGGAGACATCACCCAAAGTCTAAGTACATGACTTTTTGAACCTTACACTTGGCAATACTGGTGTCTTTATTATCACCTCCATTCTCTGTCTCCTTCCTTTCCTTTGAATAAAAGCCGAACTGTAGGCAAATTAGTTAAGTGAACACTACACGTTCTGCTTTGGTAACAGAAAATTGAGTTGAGTGGGATTAGTTGAAATATAAAAATAACCACATAAAATATAGGCTCAATCTTGTGTTTGGTATGCCGAGTTGCATCTTAAGAATAAGAATTTGTCAGAACCATAGCTGTTACCTAACAAGAAAAGTTTGAGGTATTTCAATATTTTTCAGCAAAATTTAGACAAAATTAGAAGCCTGTGTTCTACAGAAACATTCTGTGTAGGACCACTTCCCCTAAGAAAATAGTTTGAATATTTCATAGACACCTCTTTGCCCCACATCTGTTTAAAGGGATGGTGACTCCACCACCTCTCTGGGCAGCCTGTTCCAATGCCTGACTACTCTTTCAGTACAGAAATTTTTCCTAATATCCAATCTAAACCTCCCCTGACACAACTTGAGGCCATTTCCTCTCATCCTATCGCTTGTTACTTGGGAGAAGAGACCAACACCCATCTCACTACAACCTCCTCCCTTATTGGTGCTTAAGAATGACTTCACTGCTCTGCTGACAGTACCATCCTGACATGAATAGAGATATTCTCTATCCCCTTGTATCCAATCCACTATCTTCAGCAGATGCAGATAAAAGTGTCTGAAGAAATTGTTCCTATCTTCATAAATGTCTAAATTAGGAACTGACCTTCCTGATTCTCTGGTATGACCTTCTTTACAGCACGAATCATAAAATTTCATCAAGTAACACCTTCCTCAGATCTATCCTGAGCCTTTACAACAACAGTTAGCAGATGTCCAGATATTCAGGCAAGTAACAAAACCTCCCTGGGCTGTCATTAAAATCACATCCTTTACTTTTCATCTAGGTATGTGAGGTATAACCCATCATTTCAGGAGTTCCTGTACAATATGCAGAGAAGATATATATGTGCAATTTTTAGAACTGACATATTAAGCAAAAATCTAGAACGCTCAAACTTAAGAATAGAAAGGTACTGATATTTTGAAAAAAAAAAAATCCCTGAAGATTGTGATACAATTAATGAAATTAAAGTGGGCATATCGGGTAGATGACTGAGCTATAAAATGTTTATCTTGAGCAATGCTACAAAATGTTTCCCTATAGCTAAGCTAAACCTCATCAGAAGAGCTAGACATCAGAGTTGCTGACCAATTTAATCGTAGCAAAAAACCCCAAATAATTGCTTTAGGTGTAGCTAATAGAGGAATGTTTTATTTTATCCAAGTCCTTTGATCTTGATGTGTGATATATCCAAGTGTGAACAGTGCAATTTAGTTAAATTTATTAACTTCAGAATCACACAAGCTTTGGTTTTGCCGCCTTCTGCTTATGTCATGTCATGTTCTCTCCCCTCTGATTGCTGTGATACGAACACAAGAATATACTGCAGAAAATTAAATACTGCATTGTCTCTAAAGGTTGGTGCTCATACAAAACCTGAAACAGGAACATGTTACCTGATAGTAACTCCCAAACAGCCATGGATTTGTAAGTTAAGTACTTGTTAACCAGAGTACATGTGAAATAAGAAATACAGATATAAATGACAATGTATTTTGTTACCATTTTTTGCTCTTTGTTTTTTTATTCCCTTAAGTCTTTGCTGAATGTTTAGGCATAGAAAGGAACTCTGATGCTTAATTTAATCAAGACTACCTTGTGATAGTTAAGTCACTGAATGTGACAGAGTTAAATGTTCTAAAACCTCTATTTTTTTCTTGATAATTTTCTTAATATAACTGTCAAGACGACTGCTTGGGTACTTGTATTTCAGCTGATATAAGTGGTATCTCCTATTCTGTTTCACCCCCCAAACAGCCCAGAAAATCAACACTCCAAATACACAGAATGGTAAATTGTATGGGTTAGAAAGCAGAAACAGCAAAGAATCTGAAAACTTCAGTAAAAGAAAGGAAATGATAATGCACTGCAAAGTACAGAATTAATTGAATTGGATGGGAGGAAGAGTGGTAACAGTTCTTACCTAAATTCAAAAGAAACATTTTCTTGTGGGAATTGAAATTTTATTTATAAACTTCTGAAGTCCTTCTTTCTATGTAATTTATCCTGTTAGTCAAATTTGTGAATTCATCAGGTCAGATAATACTGACCTGCTCACAAATCATTTTCTTAATGAAGTTATCTTAAAGGAGAGAAGTAAATCTCTTGTTTCTGTAAAGCTATGATGTTTCGAACAACTTGAAAAGAGACTTTTGACATAGCATAAATTTGGGAAAGACACATAATCACTTGATAAACTTTCAAAGTTTAAAACTACTCGAGTAATTAATACATCCTCTGGTTGTTATGGGTGAATCACAATTTCAAAGATTTCATAATTATTCATGAGAACAGAAATGCAGAAAAAATAAGTTGATTAATCTTTTCTACTTTGGAGAAAGAGAAATCTAAAATTAATATGTAATCTGTATAGATTTTCTTTTTCCTTGCTTCTGCTCTAATGAAAAGAAGGTCAATATCGTTTTGCCATCTGAGGAACAAACCAGCAATGTAAGCAGCATTCTATCTGAATGATTTCAAGATGTGTCTGAAGGAGAATGATTGTTGCAGATATCATTGTTTTTATAAAAGTAGGCTAGTTGTTGTGGCAGATTCCAAGACATTTTGGGCAATGAGCCTAAAGGCTCCTGTCAAAGACTAAAGAATTTTGTATATGTGTAATGGGTACAAGCACTGTTCAGCAACAGCCAAAATGCTGGTGTGTTATCAACACTGTTCTACTCACAAATCCAAAACACAGCACCACACAGGATACTATGAAGAAAATTAACTCCATCTGAGCTAGTCCCAGTACAGTATATTTTTGTATTAACATTACTGTAAGGTGAGTTTACTTTTGATCTTTAATGCTATGAAATAAAAAGACTTCTGGAAGTAAGAAGCCATGGTTTTGGGAACTGAGCTTCTTTAACATACACATTGTGTTTGTTCCTTGCTTTGTGTCAGTCTCATATGAATGGTCACAAGAAATTAAATTACTTCTTTATATGTGAAAGTAGAATCATAGAATATCATAGAAAGCTTTGGGTTGGAAGGGACCTTTAGAAATCATCTAGTCT
>VYZW01025029.1:1416-12270 GCA_013401315.1 Balaeniceps rex
TTAAAAGGAATGGACACAAGACTAAGATGAAACTTTCCTAGTGTACCATTGCATTGTGTTTCTGTGAAGAAACTCAGCTTATCAAATACGCGGTGCTGTATTTATCCAAAGATTTTCTTCTCTGGTTTGTGTAAGCCCAAGAAACACTATGTACAGGACTACACACATTCCTTTGTATCATATTGATAGTGTATTACAGATACGTATGACCAAAGACATGTATTGTATAACACAGTAGAACAGAAAGGTTCTTTATTTAAGACATATATGCCAAAGTTGTTGTCTCTGGGCCTTGGCTGCCTTTTTAAGTGTCCTTATGTACTCAGAGTAAGATTAATTTAATTAAAGATATTTAAAATCCATAAAAACTCAGAGGTACAGATATTTTTTTTGGTAATACAAGCCCCAAAGCGTCCAATGCACAGACATGTTAAGGATCTTGCGTGAACCAATGTGCCACTAAGAAGCATCCAGCTGCATACGAGGACTCTCAGCTTCTTTAGCTTAGCAGCAGAAAGAAGAGCTGTTTGCAGGNAACCACCAAGTTTTGGATTATAAATTAGAGAACATTAACATATGGAAATATTTACTTATAGAGTAAGAAGATGGCTTAACTCTCAGATAAGCACATAAACCTATACCAGAAACTACATAAAGATATATGTCCACTGCTCTAAATCTCTCACATAGGAGCAAAAATCTGGATGGGGCTGAGTCCAGTTGCCTATGACTTCAGACGTCGATTTCCATAAATTTACCAAAAAGGCCATAAACTCCACCTTAAAATTATTTAGATTTTTTTGTACTTACTATCTGTATCAGATGGCTGTTATAACCGTGTAGAACTCTGACATTTGAAAACTGTCTTCTGAATTTATTAGTGGCCAAATTGTAATTACTTTTTCTTTATGTAAACAGTGCCTTTTATTTTAAATTTTTATTCCCCCCAGCATTTATCCTTGGCATTTTTATTTATTGTGAGCTGTAGCTTTTCCTCCACTCCCTTCCCACATCCCAGCCTTTATTTTGGCAGGCTCAAGAAGTCATGTTTGCTTAGTTCTGGTATGACAAGTCACCCACACCCTCCTCACAGACCCTCTGTATTTGCTCTAGTTTGAATTAATCTTTGTGGCCTGTAGAGTTTCAATTATTCGCATGCAATTTCAGATGTGTCTCACCAGTGACTTAAAAAATGGCATAAGTACAGTGTTATCACTACAGCAAATATCTTGCCCAATTCATTCTACTACTGTATTTGCACTTTCCTAGATGCACCATACTGATGTCAGCCTGTGATAGATCATTGTTCTCTCATCGTTAGCCATTTTTAACTAATGAGTAATTTTGTTCCAGTCTGCTTGATCAATAGTTTATGTTCTCATTTCCTTTCAATCTCTTTCTCCATATGTATACAGACACACACACATCGATTCTTGAAGTGCTTACATAGTTGGAAAAAGGGAGCATAAAAATTGGAAACATGAAAAGCTAGATTTTCTGTGAATTTACAATGTTCCTTATTTTCATAACATTCTTTACAGGCTAACATTTAATTCCTTAGCTGTATATTAAATTTATTACAGGAATCCTAATAAACACAAGCCAATAACATTCACTGTCAAAAGCACAAAATGTGTAAAAAAACTAATGTGCTGACCTCAGAAAACACGCAAATTGCTGACTGAGTAGCTACACTAAAACTCAAGGATAAGAAAAGGAATACATAAGAGAAGTTCAATAAAATCACAGGTGGCTCTTAACACAAAAAATAGCTGCTCTGGGTTCAAGACTGCCTTTGCCAAAGTTAGTTACTTTCTCAAAATAAGTATTACAATACAATTTACCTTTAATTAAACCACATTTTTATCCAGTTTTCCATTTACTTCTATGTGTTTAATGGTTATCCCTTTCAAAAGCATATTTAGACACCCTTTTATTTCAGAAACAATGAGCATAAACATCACAGAGGAGACACATCAGATCTTCCCTCAATAAGAGAGGCATCAGAAAGGGAAGTCCCTTCTCCTCAGAATACACATGTCATCTGCCCAGGCACAGACTGTATGATGGGAAGATCCTATCACAAAGTCTTGGAGACAGATATCTCTAGTGGTATTCTGCATATTTTCCTCTTTGAATGTGTTGCTAGCAGTTCAGACTTCCCTCAACATCCACCTACTGGGTAAGAGACTTCCATGATACCTAGCAAAAAATAGGTAGCTTTTTAAAAGCAAAACAAAAATTGAACCACAGAAGAACGAACAGTAGTAGTTTGGGAATGGCCATCGCTAATCTGAAAGGTTGAGAGTCGAGTGGAGGGTGAGGAAGAGGGAGGAACACCATAAGGAAACTGATGGACCATCTGAAACAAAATTAGTACAAAGCGGAGTTCTGGGATTATTTCCGTTTTCTCCACTAATGTTTAACTTGTAATGAAGACATTTGGGAAGTACTCAAATATCTTTAGCAACTGATACCACTTTAACTTGGGGCATCATCCACAAGCAGGCATTAATATTGAATCATAAGATTCAATATTTTTTGCAACAAAAATGAAAGTTGAAATAAATATCCTATTACCTGCTCTCAAATATTTTTGATTTAGGAGATTAAGAATTTGAAACACATTTTTCAAAGTGACTTTGCTTTTCTGGCTTATGGAGCAAATGCCAAACTGCTTGTAAAGGGATATTAATATGAGAAGTGCTCATTTTATTATCATTTACTTTCCAGTTAGTGAATTAAAAAATGCTTTTAAAAAACACTTTTATAGTTTAACTATGTCAATGTTTAGCATTCACACAGATTAACACAATGCAAGTACAGACGTTTGTGGTAGAGAAGTTAAATTGATAACCAGAGAGCGAATGAGCCAAATACTATACAAAATAAGATTTGTACTGATTACGTGTTCCTTTACCAAACAGACAATTAAACTTCAAAGAAGACTTGGCAGCTCAGCCCACTCTTCTGTCCCTCTTAATGTCAGCATGCAAATAACAACTTATTCAATTGCAAGACACTTGCACAGAATTTCACATGCACTGTGGTACCCTTAGAGAGTCCCTATCTAAGAGTATCTTCCACCCTTTTGTAGATTTAAAAGACAAAATATTTTGATCACAACAGTGATAAAAAAAGAAAAGAAAAAAACAAATCTATGTCAGCAGTCGATTCAAACTCCTAAGCTAAATCCCAGTAAAGGTGAAATATTTGAAACATAGGCTTTTTTAAGCCAACAGCTGTACAATGATGGCAAAAGCTGAGGAACTACACTTACACAGAAGGAACTGCACCCAAGTTGAAGCGGAAACAAGAATGGATGCTGGGCGTGGATCCCATTCTGTGAATACAGGTGATCAGAAGGAAATGGAAACAAATTGCCCTAACTCTCTGCTCCTCCATCTCTTCAGGGATAAGGTGGCAAAAGGCAACACACTGCCATACAGGACTGAAACTCTGATTGATCCTTGTGCATGGCGAGCATGACCCAAACAGTGAATTCACAAAGAAAAATGTTGGCTTAGGATCCACATTGTCTGTGCATTGTTTTTTAAATGCTCAAGGATTAGAAACCTTTGAATAGCTATGCGGAGAGTATTAAAACAGCGTAATTTATTCTGAACTTTACAGAACAACTGTTTCTTCAACATCTTTTCAGTGGTCAGTAGCTCTTGCCTGTTCTCGTTAAGACAGAAATTTTGTGGCCTTCAGGGGCATACTCGAAAGAATCTATTTTCAATTCAGCCATCCGTACTGCTTCAAATGAGAGAGAAATTAATTACATTTAGTCCTCCTCTCCATCTCTTGAATAGCTTTCCTTTCAGTCTTACAATCACTGACGTAAGAACAAAGATTTCTGGTTTTGCAATCCCATTTCAAACCTGAAACATCAAGCTGAGCTGTAACTACAGAAGAAAAGGAAAAATTCAAGGTCTGCACAATTAACTAATCAGACCTTTCAGCTTTCTTGGTTACAAGCACAATGAACCTCCTCCAACAATAACCAAATCAAAATGCTGCTATTCTAGATAAGATCTCATTTTTATGCATGTTAACCTTTCCCAAAAGTCAAAGCCCCTCCACGTTGCTCGCCAGGAGGAGGAAGAAAACCCTAAGCAAAGCAATGATTTCTGATATTCAGACTTGAGCAACAGAGAAAACCTTGCAGAAGCAAAGAAGTGATCTCAAGCAGGCAGGCCATTTATATCACCATAGTAAGAAAAAAAAAATAAAAGTCTAAAAAAAATTTTTTTTAAAAAGTATCTAAAAATAAACTAAGCATTATACAGCTAGTACTCCTCGAAGACAGGCAGCTGCACCATTATCTCACTTCCTAATATATTTAAAACACTGTCATACATGAAGCACATAACAGCCTCATTTTGATGCAACAGAAACACAGATTGCAAACTGTACTTTGAAAAGACTCATTCTCTTTTTAAAAAGCATTAATAAATATGCTGTTGATTCAAGCATAGCATCAAAGACAACATATACGTGATCAACTGTAGAAGGTAGATATCATCTCTACTACAGCGTTTTGCTGTTTCCCCACATCCTCTATCACCTTCCTCCTTCCATGTAGATGAATTACTCTTTGCTCCCATCAATTCATCAAACTCCTGCAGACATGACTCTGCTGTTAACTCTAAGACCCTCAAGGGCTATGTGACTATATAAGCATCCTGCAGGTATAACATGCAGGCTCACAGCACAGATGCAACACCCACTTCGTGATCCTCCCTAACTGCAAATTAAAACTCATTAGCACCACTAACCAAAGGAACTTTTGATTCGTCTAAACAGGTCTCTCGTAAGTGTGGAGTCGTGAAAAGCATAATCTCTAAGTCAGGAGAACTTCCTCCATCTGTCATTGTTGTGCTTGCAACAAGCAACTTGAAGCAAAACCCAAGATCTCGCTCAGCATCGCAGTATCACAAACTGACAGGACAACTCATACCAGGATTAAATTTCCTGATTAAGCATGATGCATATGTTTTGTCACCTGCTGTTTGCTATAGCATGAACAAAGAATACGCGCTAACCCCGCTGCAGGACTATTCCCTTTGCACGCTGACACAGCATAATAACTTCTCCAACAGCCTAAGGCAGCCAAAGGACTGAATCACAACTGAATTTCCAAATAGAAATTGTCAAGGAACAGACTGAAGTCACCATTTCTGCTTCCTCGGCCACCTACAAATGCCCTCAATCCCCAAAATTTAGGAGTGTGTCTTCTGAAGTCACACAATTAAATCATAGTTCTTGTCAACATCTCTTTATCTTCTTCCTTCTATACTTTTGTCCGTGGCAAATATGTCTCTATCAATCAATGCTTACCATTCAAATACAAAAGTAATTTCTAAATCCAGAAGTTCTCGCATACTCCAAATAGGAGATATAAAAAGTAAGTAGACTATAATTTTTTCATAATGTGTCTCTGATCAATCACAGCTTAAGCATTCATGGTCAAATTACTTCCATTTTGTAACTACATTTCTGGTGTATGGTCTGGGTAGAACCCCAATCTTGTATTTCAGTTAACAATCAGGATTACAGACAGTATTTGAACTGGACATTTTACTATAAAAAGTGTTTCACATCAGCCTAAAATGGTTAGCCCTGAGGAATTTTATCTTCTCCTCCAGGGAGAGCAAGATATCCCATTAGGGTATGTTACAAATCCTATTAGAATCCTTATAAAGTTAAAATTAAGTTTAACAACTAAGTTTGTTTCCAAAAATTCTGCAATATGATGATCACCCTGTGTGCTGGTTTTGGCTGGGATAGAGTTAATTTTCTTCATAGTAGGTAGTATGAGGCTATGTTTTGAATTCGTGCTGGAAACAGCGTTGATAACACAGGGATGTTTTAGTCACTGCTGAGCAGTGCTTACACAGAGTCAAGGCCTTTTCTGCTTCTCGCACCACCCGACCAGTCAGTAGGCTGGGGGTGCGCAAGAAGTTGGGAGGGGACACAGCCAGGACAGCTGACCCCAACTGACCAAAGGGATATTCCACACTGTATGATGTCACACTCAGCATATACAGCTGGGGAAAGAAGAAGGAAGGGGGGGACCTTTGGAGTGATGACATTTGTCTTCCCAAGTAACTGTTACACATGATGGAGCCCTGCTTTCCTGGAAATGGCTGAACACCTGCCTGCCAATGGGAAGTAGTGAATGAATTCCTTGTTTTGCTTTGCTTGCGGGCAGCATGGCTTTTGCTTTACCTATTAAAACTGTCTTTATCTCAACCCATGAGTTTTCTCACATTTACTCTTCTGATTCTCTCCCCTTTCCCACCGGGGGGAGTGAGCAAGCAGCTGTGTGGGGCCTAGTTGCCGGCTGGGGTTAAACCACAACACCCTGTTAATCCATTCAATCACACCTTGAGTCAGTATTAACATATTCAGCAGTATCACTGCAATACATAAGACATTCTCCAAACCTACCTGTCAAGTGACAAACTTTTCTGTTTTAATAAGATGTTTAAAAAATTTTTAATGCTGTTAACTTTTTTGCAAATTTGCCAAACTGGAGGGTGTTTTAGCGCATAGTTCCATCTCCAAATCAGACCACAGGACACCATTTCATTGCTTGGCATAAGTTTGCTTTTCAGTGCTAACCCCAGAGAAAACTGCATTACATTCAGAGTGCATTTTATTTAAACTAATAGCAATCTCCTTGGTCAGTTAGCTGAAACCAACTAATTTCAGTCAGCCAGCCGGCACAACACATAGGACAGACTGATGAAAATGTTTTTAATTATTTGTATTGTCATAGTACTTGGGAACACTCATGGAGCAGACCCAACATGTTAAAAACAAATGTGAAGTGTTTAAGTATTGCAAGGCAAACAATGAAATTAAACAAATTCAGGATAAATTATAACATTAAACGATTAAAAAGAGAGCAAGTTGTCAAACGTCTCAGTTATGTCTTATATTCACCTAAGTCTACAAAAACTTTTTCTGCTTCATGGTATCAAAGTGTAATTACAAACTAGTTAGCAAGCCTACTGGCCTTCTAAATACATGTTTTTCCAAAATTTGGATTCTGCTCCTAAATAGCATGACATCCTTCACTTCCTGCCATTCCCACCAAACACAGATAAAATATAGATTCTTGTTTGACAGTGGAAGTTTTTATTATCTTTTAATTCTATATTATAGTTGTACAAATTAGCTGGTTTTCTTCAAGTGTATCCTAAAAAAAAAAAAAGGAAATTAAGGAAATTACACTTTAAAAGGTAAATCGGGAATTATAATGTTCGTTCTTAAAAATGCCAAAGGTATAGGGTAAGTGGTCGGGGGTGGGGAGGCCACGGGGAGGGAGGGTTAAAAACCAAAACTATGTCACAGGAAAGTCAAAAGTCTTCTCAACCTCTGAGCAGGACTGTCACATCCTTAAAAACCATTTAGTATGCAGCTGGAAAATTTGCATAGCAAACAAAAAGCTGACAAAAAGGAATCTTTTTAGAGAAATATCCACAGAATAGAAAACTGTCAAATGAATATTAAAAAAAAAAATCACTGTACCAAGACACAACAATTTTATAAAAATGTAAACTAGCACATGTACAGCATTTTTTATTGTGCAAAAACCAAAGTTCCAGCTTATGAACAGAAACTGCAGATCAAAGTTTCTGTGGTAGCGACATGATATTGTTTTTCTTACCTAATAAGATAATGACTGGATGTGTTTGTTTTCAACAAGTAAACAATTGATGGGGTTTTTACATTTTAGACAATTAAAGCTAACATACCTACAGATCAATGGTTCCCTGTCTGCGGCATCCTGACCAGTATGGATTTTTCCCCACTTCTTTACCAGATGAAGCAAAGAAAGAGGGACTACTTTTATGTTTTGTTAATGGGATCTCTGGTAGACTATGTTAGACTAGTTAGACTCTGCTCATCAGCTGAAAAGGCACAAATGAGCATTCAATGTTCTTCTATGTTTTTGCTCATGTGGACTCTCTGGTGCTTTACAGCTTCCTCCACAAACACTGAAGCATCTGCTATATGCAGGTATGATTTCAGTGACAGGACAAGGGCAGGGGATGACCAAATTGCATGTGAACACAAATATTTTACATTTAAAGTGAAAAGCTTTAATTCACAAATTGCTAAAGTATGAACTCTTCTTCAGAGGCCAGCCCCTAAATAAACATTTCAGAAGCAGGAAAAAAAAATTTCAATTATATTACAACTACCAAGAAACCAGATAAGGATGAACAGTACAGAATAATAATAAAGTAAAATTATATTGCTCAATTAGAAAGGTAGAATAAAAATGTCAGGATATAATTCAATAAATGTGCATTTCTTTTTCAGGGAGAAATAGTTAACTGTACATTTATGGAATAGGAAGTAATAGCAATAAACTTCGCAAAAAAAGGTCTGAGAAAAAAAGACTTTATCAGAGATCACAAATATTATCATGAACTAAACATGACTCTCAATATCATACTGATATGAAAAGAAGCGATCATACAAGGAGGTAAAAGCAGCAGTTCCTGAGATTCCTCTCTTCCATCCAACACACACTAATGCCTCAGCTGACTGTGTTATTTGAGCACCACATTTCAAGGAAAACATGAACTCTGATTTACAAGAAAGCACTGAAAATGATCAATGACTCAGAAAATTGGCTCCAAAAGAAAAATAGAAGTCCTGGATTCAGTTATTTGAGCAAAGGCAAGATTAAGCAGTCATGCAATCGGACACCTCAAATAGGTAAGAGAGATTAATACACAAATACTCACTGCAACAGAAAGAAAAATCGTCTCTTTGTGTGTGTATATATGTATGTACCATTCTT
This sequence comes from Balaeniceps rex, assembly GCA_013401315.1. Lineage (NCBI taxonomy): Eukaryota > Metazoa > Chordata > Aves > Pelecaniformes > Balaenicipitidae > Balaeniceps > Balaeniceps rex. Next base: position 10,244 of record VYZW01025029.1, read on the forward strand.
GCCCAGGAAAAACTTCTACATAAGAGTAACATCTAGATTCTTGCCCTGTTCTAAAAAAGACATTATTCTAAACAATTAATTGCTCACTCTTCTACTTTGGTATGAAAATGGGTTCTTTTTTTCAGTACGAGCTTTAGTAAAATAAAAAAACCTGTCTTTTAAAGCAGCCGTTATAAACTTCTAAATATACAGGACTCTACATATTCAGCAAAAATTCTCATTAAAAGCCATGAGCTGTTAGCTTGGCACATGGATTTGGACTGCAGATAATTAGAGGTCATGCACATGTACCCACAAATGGAATTGTCTGGGAAGTTTTCCAGGTGCAGAAACATACAGCAAGTTCTCTGAGCATCCTATATACTAGCAGTATTTTTCTTTATTTTTTCACTTGTGGGGTGCCTTAGCAGTTGCAGCCCAATTCAGTACACTAATTGCATGCCGGCATTAAAACCTTTAGCAAGATTGCAACAACGTCCACACTTCCTTTAATCCCATCTATACAAAGGCAAGTGTAAAAAACGTCCATTATTGTCAGCCGATCAGTTCAGCAATAGTGAGAAGTGTTTAGAGAAACTACCTTATCTAGCCAGTATCTACTGAAGATGTAGCATCTGCTTTGCACTGCTTTCACAGCAACCGTACCCTGATAACTGATGAACAAAGGTTGCTTATCAGTAGGACACATCCGGGAACATAAAAACACAGTGAAGGTTGCACAATGCCACACAGCAGCCATTGCAAATATGAAGGAAAGAAAATAAGAAAAGCAAAGCATAAAAGCAATACATCTGTATATATTCTCCCAGCATCCAGCAATCCCTGGATGAGGGATTTCCTGAGAAAGGAGATACCTTTGTGTTTACTAGTCCTAGTTAGATTTTGCTTTAAAAACTCTTCTTACTGTTTTCTGGATCCAAGTAAGCCTTCAGCAGCCCTAATGCTCACAGCAGTAAGTTCCATGCAACGCTCCCTGAGAAAATTTACCATTTTTTGCATGTCTGAGTCAGTCAACCACGTGATGTCTCTTGGTTCTTGCAACTGAAGATAAACAAGCATTCATTTCCTATTTGCTTTCCCCATGGCACTCATGATCTTAAAGAACAGAACAGTTTTCAACATTCCATGTATCTTTGATCATCCTTGTTACATTCTCTACACCTTCTTTGGCTTTACTACATTTCAGAGGGGAGGGAACAAGAACTGCTCACGGCATTCGATATATAGGACCATCACAGATTTAGACAGTGCCATAACGATTTTTCTGTTTAGGTACCTATTCCTTACATTTAATTTGTTTTTTAAGATCTTGCATTTTCCAAAGACCTGTATATTACAACTCCAATATTTTACGCCCGTGCAAAACCCAGCAGAGTCCATTGCTATATAAATTTATAGAACTATGTTTAACTGTATATACCACTTTATAGTACAGTGAACTTCACCTGCCATTTCATTGCTTGTTTCTTACACAACAAGGTTTTTCTGCAGCTCCTCACAGTCACCATTCATTCTCACAACCCAAATCAACTCAGAAGCAACAGCAAAGTTTGTCGCCTTACAATCCCCTTTTCCAGATAGCTTACAAAAATGTTGAACAGTGCCAACTCGGTGCTGATGAAACGAATTCCTTAGTCCCACTCTAATTTTCTATCTGTTAAACAATTTATTTATTCTCTTTTATCCACATGAGGTCATTCCCTCTGACTCCAGAGCACCATCATTTGACACTCCTAGCAAGAGAGACTGTTAGAAGTGCTCTCGAAATGGAAGAGCCCCCCAACGTCTCAGCAAATCCCTCAAAAGGTTCTCAATAGTAAGATGTGGCTCTTTCCCCGCAAAATATACACAAATAGATCCAATATATATTTCCCACATGTCTAACAACACTATATTTTATTATAATTTTTGTCAATTTAACTGGTCCAGGCATAGGATTAACTCATCCACAGCTTCCCAGATTTCCCCCAAAAGACTTTTAAAAAAACCTCATGTCACATTGACCAAATATCTTTAGTCTGATTTTT
>VYZW01025029.1:12641-31590 GCA_013401315.1 Balaeniceps rex
GACCCTACACTTTCTCTGGCAGGCTTCCTGTCTCTGACAGGTTTGGAAAAAAAAAAATTAGAATATTTTTATGTTATTAGCAAATGACTGAAAGCTTTGTATCATTTTACTTGCATATAAACACGAGAAGAACAATCTTCCTTACCTTGCTGTTAGGAGATTTCTGGTGGGGTTTTGGGGGTGGGGTTTTTTTTGTCTTTCCAATGTAACTTTTGACAGGTGTTAGGCATTCATTGTGAGCCTCATACAGTTTCTTAAACAAATGCCATGCCACTTGCCAAGTATTTAACCTTTTTGGCTGTGCCTTTTCATTTTGTTTTTAGTAAGCTTCCTTGACATTATGTAGATCCCCTTTCTATAAGACTAAATGCTGCTGGTGATGATCTATGTCACCACCCTGGAGAGGCCATCAGTTGTACAGCCCTAATACTGTGGTTTTCAAATTTAAGTCTGGAAAGAGATGCTGTGTTAAAAAAATCTCAAACATACCCAGTGTATCACCACCTTCATGAAAGCAAGGCATTACACCTCCTCTTATCTGTGTGAACTTCTAGCATTTGGACAGAAGTCGATTAGGTCATGGGGGGAGGAACGAACACTCAGCAACATGATGCTGCTAAGCCAAACTTATTAAGCAGACCAAGCAAGAGAGAGTCTGTGGCTGAGAAACTTCTATGTCCACGCACATCACCCACCCCAACCCACCCAAATACCACCCTGGTGAGCGGGTGCAGTAGAGCTCAGGGGAAACCCAACACTCCTTCTGACCAGTCTGTCTTGGGCAGCAGCTCAGCTCCAACACATAATGGTTTCTCCTTGGGCACTCTTGGGCTCCTACATAACACCTTCCCAGGCTCAACTGTACCGACGCACTAGACTGATACTCGGGGTATGTCTCAGTTGATCACTCACTTGGTCTGCTTACTGAACAGAGCTTACCAGTGTCACATTGTTTGGTGTTAGTTCCCCATCACCCTCCATGATACAAATCAGTGAAGAACAAAGGCAAGCCTCAGAGAACTGTGTGCAGATAGTTTTTGGGACAGCCCATGTGGAAGAATTTGAGTTAACTGTGCTGCATGGTGTCACAAAAGCAACAGAAAGTGCAATTTTCCACATAGAAGGAAGCCACCCTCAAGGAGCCTCATCCCACCTCACTGCGATACGCAGTTCAGGCCCGGGGAGGTGTGGCTCAACCACTGCAACATCGCACAGCACACACCAATACTGTGGTGGGTCGATGTGCTTACAAAAATTTGAAGCAATGCAGCTGGCAAAGGCTTCCTTTAGGATGGCAAAACAGCAGTATGTGGGCACACTACAGTGCCTGGCATTGTGTTTGCGAGGCAGTGCAGATGAATATGGTAGAAAATGACATGCAATCCCTGAAAATGTTAGTCAAAAGGCTAAATATTGGTAGATGCTTTTTTGTTGTTTTACAGAATTTTCTGTATTCTGTACATTTCCCTGAAAAATGAACTTAGCTGTCTCTGCAATTGGCAAGCCTGTGGTGATAAACCAACCCTCAAACACACTGTCCTTGTAATTTTTAATCTGGTTTATATTGCCATACTCTGCAAACTGCCCTGTGCCTGGAAGGACTATTCCTGTGGGTGAACCACAACTAGAGCCCAATAGAGATGCAAGAGCAGGTATGGTAACAGCACAGCCCTCCCAGTAGTTTTATTTCCAATGTGTCTTGGGACGACGGACATAAGGTGTGTGCTGTACTCTGGACTGATCCACAGCATCCATAATGGATCAAGGGGTGCAAACGGCAATAACCCATACAGTTTGATCAACGGGAGATGTGCTAGAACCTCCCCTGCTAGTGTCTGCATGAAACCCTAACTGTGTACAAGTATCAATAAAAAGCTGCTTTCATAAGACTTAAAGAGTATTAGGACCCACTAGCAAGTTAAGTGCTTGTTCTATGCTAACCTAAATTGTAACTGTTATGCACACAACAGGTGAATGCACACATGAAAGCTTAAACTATTTGTAGACTAATGATGTACAATGTAAGTGAATGAATAATTGTGTGTGTGTACAAAACTTGTACTTGCCAGCTGTCAGCAAGACCCACACGTGGAATGACATGGGACTATCACAGCTTCACGATGGGTAAGGGGTGAGTAAAGCAGAGAGGCTAAGTGTGATGAACCACAGCCAGGAGGACAAGGCAAACAAGAATTGAGTGTAATGAGCCTTGGCACAGGCCACAGATCAACAACAGACAGGGGAACTTCACCAGAAACTGCAGGAAAGGCATACCATGACACCATCATGGCCTGATGTGATGGACAGCACCTGGTGAGAAAGACCCTCGGGCAGACATCAAACCCTACATAGCTCATGCCAAGGTGGAGCTGTTAGGCTTCGCAGCTGAGCTACTGCCCAAGAGCTCTACTCAGAGGCTGGTGAGGGGCATGTTGTGTCCCCCAGGCTCACCATCGCAGGCTCACTGGAGTGATAACTGCGGCAGGTCTCCATTGCTGTGTCAGTGAGTGTCAGCATGTACTCTCTCTGACACAGCTTATCCCTTGCTTGGTCTGCTTAATAAATCCATCTTAGCAATGTGATATCGTTTGGTGTTCCTTCTTCCAACACAAAACTTGTTTCCAGTTTTGTGCAGCTGTTTCAGTCTAACACCGACTAGCTCGTTTTTTTTTCCTTCTTCCTATTTGAGCTTTGCTAATTTCTGTTTCCTTTTATGTGAGGATATGGAGTTTTTGCCTCAATATCTTCTGCACTTGTCATCTCCCCTCCAGTGCTTGCAGTAAAACCCCTCCATGACCTTTTTTAATTTTAAATACCAAAAATTTATTTCCTTTTTCTTAAGACTGACCCCACCCTCTGTGTGGACACCCCCTGTGAAAACTTCTGAATGCACAGTTTAGGATTAACATGCTGTTATCAGGGTGAACTTTGCAATTAAGGAAGAACTCATGACAAACAGAACAGATAACAAAATAGATTTCTATATTAAAATGAGATAACCAGATCATATGTAAAAAGCTTATCAATCATAAGAAATTAAAACAGAGCTCACTCACAATGCTTATCAGTGGATGTTCATGATTATTATTCAAAGCAAGCCTTCTAAGCAACTTCTAGGATGATTTTTAGAAGTAAAAACCTTAATCTAAGCATCAGTAACGTAAAAATGTTACATTTATTATCTCTCTGTTTTACTAAGAACTCCTTCCCCAGTCCTTCTAGGAGAAATCAAGCCTGTCTGACCCTGAATCTACTACAAGTACCATGGAAACACCTGAATAACAAGAATGCTCTAAATTTGAACTTCTTACAGCAGTGCCAAAGGCAATGAAAATTATTAAATTCCAGAGCCCTACTTTTCTACACAAAGAACACATGGTGAAGAGGCAGCAGAGACAGCCCTCTGCAAGATGGAGGCCTGCACCCTTTAGGCCCTTGTTTCCAATTTTCACTGCAAAGCTACTTCCAATTGAAACCCTCAATTTCAGTTACTATCCGGCCACCTTTCATAAAGCTGCAAGAGAAGCTTGGGAGATGATCCTGTTTCAATCCCCCCTGCCTCTTCTAAAATGCCTGTCTGAAATGAAACACTAATATGGATCCTTCACCCATACTGAGACTATTTAATGAAAGGATCTGCAGCACTGTTTCAATCACTGTGGAAAATAAAACCCATTACTTCTGGCATTTATGGATATTATTCTGGATATGGCGATTTTTTTCCTGAAAGATATGTTTAAAGCAACTGCCACATAGCAGACACATGTCATGACATACAAGTTCAAACACATTCACCAAAAAGTTTTAGTCCTCTGTAAAATGCATTATCACTTTGTTTATCATTACTCATTTATTATTGTATAAGACTTTTTAAAGATGATTACCACACTTAATGCATTTGTAAACACTAAAGCTAGTAAATGGTTATGACAGCTAAGGATGAGCCTTTCCAGCAGACTGTAAAACAAAGGTTTGGTTATTTTCTGAATTATTGTTATAGGTAAATCTGAGGACTCCATCTACAGTGAATGACACCTGAGTGCCCTGGTAAGAACAATTCTGTAACTTGCCAAAATGGGAATATGGCAAATTTTCCACAGGTATTTTCTTCCTTGAATTGCATTTTTCAAAAACTCAAATCCTAAGTTTACAACTCTTCAAATCTTTTTGATCAGTGAAGGCAAAATTGGACTTTATTTTTAAATTTTTCATTTTGTCAAAGATGTACAAGAGAACGGAGATGCCTGGAGAAAGGAGAGGGGACTGGAGAACTGCAGGATGGGGTCAGAAACCTGGGACAAGCAGGATAAGTTCAGTCACAGACAGATACAGATAGAGGGAGACAGCACAGTAAGAGAAACGGCCCAGCTGGACAAAGATGGCAAGAGCGGTGGGAGTGCTGATAGCACTACATTTCGTAAGAGATCTCAGGAAGGTAGAAGGACTAATGGAGACAGAAAAAAGGAAAGAGGTGGTGAAAGAAAAAGGGTAAAAAGGCATGAACTGACTGAAGAGGCAGAGTAGTAGAGATCAACCGAGCAAAGAGTAGGCATCTGAAGGGACCCAAAACCTGAAGAATATGATTTAGTAGGACACTAGAGAGAATACGTACAGTAGAAAAAGACATTGATGAACGTGGCATACAAGAAAGGTCAGGACAGGCTGGGACATCAGGGAAAGAAGAGGACAACACTGGTAGAAATTCTGCAAGCGTTGCCCCCATTAGAGGCTGGAGGTGCCCAGGAAGGCTAGCCTCCCCCTCCCATATCCTCAGCAAATGGACATAAACCTCCCACTTCCATCTGCCCCCCCAGCCCAGCAAAGAGCCCCCTTGTAGTTGGGCACACAGAAGAAGGGTGGCTGTTACCTTCCTGGCTTGAGTGGCAGAGATCAATATGAAAGCTTCTGACTCCAATTGATTCACTGCTGGAGGTGAGCAGAGGCTGGCAAAGACACCATGAAAAGGGAATAACGGTCCTGTATCTAACAGGGCCATAGAAAATCAGATGCCTTCCCTGTCTCTGCCTCGCTGGTGGGATTGGGGTGGATGCTTAAAAAGCAGTTTTTGACAGGTGACTGCAACCCATCAGCCTTGTGATCTGGGTCAGTGGCCAGACAGAGCAGCAGAGCCGCTCACCCTTCTCCAGTGCCTAATGCGAATCACAGCTCTAAAGGGACATATTAAGAGATGCATACCCTGAAAAAATCAATGTTTAAGTGTCTCACACTGGACACTAAAACAGCTGGATACATTTCATCTTAATTTTTCTGTGTCTCAGTCAATTTTTAAAATGGATTCAATACCACTTCATTTCAGCAGAGTGCAAAAATACATTCATTAGTGTTTATGAATGATTCCGATTCCATGGTGCTGAATACCAAAACAGAAATAAATATGGATTTGAACTGAGCATAATAAATAAATCATGGTACTATCCCCTGAATCTGGAAAAAAAAAAAAAATCAAATATCAAATATTTTCTCAGTAAAGTAGTACTATGAAGTTTGTGCGCTGCACAACACAGTAAGATCCTGTGGAGAAACAGAAGGAGAACGCATTTTAATATTTTCATAACTTCATCCCATAACAAGGGGGAAGCAGGACATGACAAATTAAAGACAGGTAGCCTTGAAATTTCTTATTTTTGAATATTTGCCTCCATGCAGCCTTCACAATGGGGCAGTGCATTTGTGTGCTGGAGACTGAGAAGCTGGCAAAGGCCAAAAAGGGCATAGATTTAAAGATAATCTTAAATATTAAACCGTTTGTTCACTGAATACAGATTGCCTCAGATCACTTGGGGAAAAAAAAAACTAACACACAAACTAGGTCTCCAAACAGTAAAAATAATTGATTGGATCCACTGCTCCACTAATCCCTCTCATCTTTACCAAAGCACGATATGAGCTTCCAACAGCACGCTACTGCAGGAACCAGGCATATCCCTACAAGCAATCACCCACTAGGATAAATACTTTTTTTTTTTCTGATCAAGTAAAAAAAAAGATAGAGAGTTTATGCTTTTCCATTTTTTTGGCTTGTAACGACAGAAATTCTGTAGGCTTGCTTTACACATCAATTAAGAGTTATCCAATCGCTTTCATTTCCAGATCAATGAATGCAGGCCTATCTTCACATCAAAGTCCCTTCTAATTTACAAATCCCCAAAATAACCTTAATTACAATCCACTTCAATAATAGTTTTCATACAAGGAACAAGCAAACAAGCTAAGACTCTGCAGTCTGAAAAGAAACAATAAAGGCCTATAAAATCATGTCTGGTATAGCGGGGGAATAAGGACAGATTGCTTCAGCCTTTTCCCATGCAAGCTAGGAAAAGAAAAATCAAATGAAATTAACAGAGATTAGTTCAAAACAAACAAAAAGAAGGTGCTGTTCCTCCCTGTGTCATGGGATGCTGCAAATACAAGATGTTTACAGGGATGGGGAAGGGGCACAGGAGTGGGAGACGGATTAATAGAAATCTACTGAGGTTTGCTAAATAATGTAGAAACTACATGTAGCTCAGAAAATCCTCAAACTGCAAATGGCTGAAGAACGTGACATCACGCAAGGGAAGCAACGAATAGTCTTGCCCTTTACTTAAATTCTCTCAGCCTTCTGCTTTTGGACACTGTTAGGAAAAAGATAGTGCACACATGAACCTTTCGCTTGGTCTAGCACAGCTACTGTTATATTGCTGTGTTCATTTCGCTCACAAAAATATGTGCATAATAAAACTAAACTGTCACACACCTTTGTTTGCATAGTGTTATCATGCTCCACCACTTACTTTCTTTCCCCTTTCCTAGCCCCATGTCAGCCACCCTCCTTTTCATCAAAGCAAACAGGAGGACAACTCAGGCATCAGACCTGGTAGTGGCCACATCTTGCAACAGGAGGTTTAACACATATATACAATACTGATGAAAGTGTTACCTGGGAAAGGTAAAGACTGTGGTGCCTTGATCAGCAGATTTTTTTACCAAGGGAGCGTACTACGAGAGCTCTTTGAGTGGCATTACAGTAAACTCACTCCTAAAACACAGTCTGTGACTAAAGGGAATAGACCTTTTTGCATCTTGGACACTCTGCATTATATTTGAGCCGGTATGGCAAACCTTAAAAAACATTTCACTGTGCTGAAAGATCAAGTGTCTTACAAATTTAAATACGAGTTAGAGGCAGGATGGATTTGGAGTATCTTTCAAGTTCTCTATGACTGAACACAAACACCACACCACTACAACACTGTGCTGTACCAAAATATTATGTTCTGATTTCCCTTAAAAAAAATAAATTTGGATCCTAACAATATGTAAAGATACAAAATAAGGCAATCTTTATAAACTGTATGATTAGTTGCACAAAAGCACATCTTCTAATTAATCTTTCAGCTCTCCAAAATGACTAAAGTTAGAATTTGGGGATGTGTTTCTCATCACATTGCAAGAATCAGTCTCAAATTCTCAGCTTAGGTGAATATAGGGAAGTCTTGCTGTGTGTTACAGTGCTTTCCCCCTCTGGCAAGGGGCTAGCTGAGAGATAGCAACGACTTGGATCAAGTCCTCTACTAAGCCTGCAGTCTGTTAGGTTTAAACATAAACCAAAATAAATAAGTCCCTGGCTCTATTTCTGCAGTCTAAGGAAAACAAGTAAAACACAAAAATAAAGCAGAAAATGAGCATGATTTCAAAGCACAGTTATAAATTTGCCAGACTCTTTTACCTTTACAGTTTGCTTATCTTGAAACCCTACCTAGTACAAAAGTCATTGCTTTTCAGTTATAGTAGCTCACAGGAAGCAACTGGAATTCAGGAAAGCACATATCTCAGTCAAGTTCTTTTTTCTTAAGTAAAATTTTGGGTTCCTTAAGGTAGATAAATCAAGGCAAGTATTATGGATAAGGAGCATATCTCACATCCATGAAAGAAATTTTGTAAGTTTGCAATATTTTACAAAATAATTCTTCCGAGCAAACAGAAATAGTAGACTGTGGAACATTCACACAATACTGATACAAACTAGTAACCGTTAATGGATTAGGAAGAGATGATATAAAAGTCTCAGTTATTCACAGTTCAACTTAGTAAATTAAATAGTGACCACTTTAACATAAATAAAGCACTAGAACCTCCCTAGAAAAAAAGCTGGTGTGTAATTCTAAAGAATATCTTACAACATTTAGTATTTTTTGTAAGGTGGTACAATAATGGATCACCATTTTAATAAAAAGGGAAGAGTGCTCTTTCAAATAAAGTTTCACATAGCTGAGCTATTCTAGGCAAACAGAAAAATTTAAAACTATTCCCCTTCATATGTAACATTTTTCTGCACTTTAAAGAAATGTCTCTTTTATTTAGAAAACAATGATCAACAATTATAATCCAATGTGAAACGAAGAAACGAAGTTTAAGTTTTGCAAGAGAACCAATTTAAGATTTGAAGTCACAATATTTTGCCCAAGTACTCAAACTACTGATTTAATGTTACAGTATCATTAATATGATGATGCAGAGCTTTACTCACAGTAATACAGAGAAAACAGTCAATGGAAACCACTTAAGAGGCTTCCTAAAAGCTTTATTCTTTTATTGCAGTTGCTTACAATCCAGCTAAATTTTACATAAGTTAATAGGTTAATTGTTTAAATCCTCAGTTCTCTTGCTTGTAATCCTCCGAGTTGATGCCTATACTATTCCAGTTATAATCAAAAAGAAGTAGCAGGGAGATTAGCAACTCTGAAAATCACTCCTATAATGGTTAATCACACTAATGATAATTTAAGCAAATTAGTAGAGCAATAACCATGCAACATTCAGATTAAGTATATGACTGGAAGGAAATCTACAGTCAGTGCCAAGGACAGATACACTACAGTTCATGAAACCTCAGAAGCCTGATCTTACATAACAAAACCTCCTTTTTCATCTCCACAAAGCCTCCACTGGTTATTTTCCCTTCCCACTCCATGCAAATTCTTGGATAGCTGTCCAAAACAAAGTTTCGGCTAATTATTTAAAGAACAATGATTTGGGCTTTATGGTTTTTCTGCATCAAAGAGAATGTAACAGGATAGTGCTCATGCACTCTACTATTCTATTATCTTCTCACTAGATCCACCTTCCTAGATACGGTTTATTCTGTTTATGTGGCATTTCATGACGTGCTAGAGAGGAAGCAAACAGGCAAAAGATAAATGCCATAGATCAGAGATATGTTATTGTTGACATTGTCAGTAAACAAACATTAATTATACATGTACTGGAAAAGCTGAGGAAAAATTATTTGCCCAAAGGGGACAGGAATGGCAAAATTTTAAAAATTCTCCCCGAAGCATCACACACGGCTTATAGTAAAACATTTGATTTTACTAAAATGTACGCTTAACAGCATTGACTCAACTCTCAGAAGCTATGAACTGCTAAACTCATATCAAAAGACATTTTCATTACAGAAGACTGACATTTTAAATTGCACTTCTAGCCTCTTTGCTTCATCTCTATATAAAGTCTGCCTTCAGCTTCTCAAAAGATAGTACACTGACTTGCAAATATAAAGCACATCATCCATTTAGTAAAAGATATTCCATTAGAATAAACAAAGAAAATTAATTTTAAGTTAGAGCTCCAAAATACTATTGAGCTCGATGAGTTATAGAGCGTGAAGTATGATTATTTTCGAAGGCTGCTAAAACTTTCGTATCTCCTTCCAGTACAATTCCACTCTGCAACGTGCCTATGCAAAAGATAACATTGTCCTACTTAAGTGAACTGGCTCCTTGTATTTACAGATCCAGGTCTTTACTGATAAAAAACACTTTTTGGGAAGATTTTGCAACTTACATGCCTACCACCATTGCAGGCAATACATTTATTCTTTTATAAAGAGAACTCTTTAAGTAAGCCTACGTTCTGTTCTATTAACTTACCAATGACAGTAAGGTTACAGTAGCAAACCTGGAGGTTTATATTGGGCCTTTCAAGTACTGTAACTTACGATGAACACAAAAAAAACCCTTGTGCTTAAGTTGTATTTACTGATCCGAGTCAGAGGCATACAACCTGTGGAATGCCACTTCTAGAGCCACTTTTTAGAGCACACTGATGCTTTGAATTACCAGACAGTATTAGCAATTTATGTCATCACTTGTAAAATGCTTTGTTTAACACTATACTGGGACTATACCTAACCTCCTAAGAATGCAAAAAAGAAACACCATAGAAGAAAACTTTGAGTCAGCACTTGAAAATAAACAAGACTAACAGAGCTACCAGAAATCAGGACTGTTTAGAAAAATATTCAATATAAAAATATCCTTTTGCCATTTACTAACCATTAACTAGCCTGCTGTGAGCCCAGTTTCCTTCTATCTAGTACTTGGATCCTGTTCTCATTTTCTTATAGGCCTCCTTTCAGCACCTTTCTGAAGAGAGAGCCTCAGAAGCATCACTGAAGAGCATGTAACAACTTCATTACACAGATCACACCTGCCTCAAGGGTCTTCACATATACTACAAAAGAGTATGTTTAACTTAAATTGACACTGTCACTAAAGAAACTGTGTTTACTCGAGGAATCAAAACTCCATGGTGTTTTTCTTTTAAATTATTCCCATAATGATGACAAACTAATTAACTGCAAGACTGCATAGGGAATAGGTCACCACAGATAACAGCCCACATACTTACAACAAATTACTGAATTGTTTCATCTTTGTAACTTTGGGATAAACTTCCCTGCCAAGGACTATAGTTTCTATAATGAGACATCTGCAATAATCTAGCTCCCATTAGAGACATAAATTATCTGGTGGTATGACAGTCAGCTTATCATAAATATTTAACTTGAAAGAAAATATATATATACTTTATGGTATGGTCTCTCTCTAGAGACTTATTTAAGCACTGCATGGTGTTCTTCAGCATTTCCATTTTAACATCACCCTCAGATTTTATCACGAAATTTGGTAGTGCAAAAACAATGCAAAAGTCTCTGTTGAAATGGAAAAAAAACCCCAACCTTAAAACCCATAAACCCAAGAATCAAATTTAAAGCCTGATTCGACCAATTAAACATGGAAGGATGACCCTGATATACAGAGAAAAAGACTTGCCATATAGGGCACAATTTCTATAGAAAGAGTTCTCACTTAGAGGAAGAAGGCATTTTAATGAGCCTCTTAGTTCACACATTCAAATTTCTTGGAAATCTTTGGCATATGGAACTTAAAAATTACTACTGAATCTTTCAGCTTTGATTTTTTAAATTGAAATTCTAACTGTCATCTCTTTTTGATAGCAAATAAAACCAATAATAAAAAATCTATAGTCTATCTCTAGTTTATGATTATATCTACTATATCATTCAATCCTTATCAAGTATTCAAGAGCACTTGGAACAATGGACCAGTTGGGCTACCCAACTGACTTACCTTTCCCACATCACTGTATGAAAAACATGTCATTTAAAACATCAGGTCAGTTGTGTAGAGGATGAACTTTCCACCCAGTATTAATTATTCCTCCTGCCTAACTCACAAGGAACCTAATGGCATGCTTCATATAGCATACCATGTATATTCATGCATGACATACATGATATGACAAAATTAATGGAATTAGAGCTTTTTGTTCCAAACAATCTAAAGGGAAAACACATCATCCAGAAACAAGCTGAAACTCGGTATAGAAAATAGAGATGGCAGACTTCACTGCATGTCTTCCCAAAATTAAAAAGTCATCTCAACAGTACTATTTCAGAAGGGCATTTTTGTACAAGGAAGCAGCATAATGAATGAAAACCTGGGAAAGGGAGTGAAAGGCTGACTAATGCGGGACTGCCCGCATTGTACTGCGGCATGCGTGTGTCTTCTAATTTGCAGTGTTACATACTTATCATGTAACTGACTTCAGAACCAAGGTAGTAAATCCTGTGTCAGGTAAATCACGCTCCAAACTAAAAAGTACATTTTTAGTGTAGAGACTAGACAAACATATCTAAATATGAAACTTCAGCAAAAATGTGCATTTTCTGTAACTGAGTGCCTAGGCCAAAGGTACTGATAGCAACCTTAGCTTATTTTTTTTAAAAGCCATTCTATGGGAGAAAGTATTTCTTTCCATAAAGCAGCAGCTGGTTCAAACCCCTGTTAATATGATCTTAATTTATTAGAAATTCTAGCCGAAAGAGAAAACAGCTTTTACAATTCCCTTAGTTCAGTATCAGTTTCTACACTGTAGATACTTAAGACACTGCTGCTTAATTTAGTAACATTTTCATTATCCCCAAGGATTACTCAAGAACATTTACAAGGAAAACCATTTGTGTGAATTGTATGGGTTACTGATAATTTGGTTTTGTCTTTAATGGTATTTTATATATATATATATATATATATATATATATATAAAAAAATAAATCACCAAGCTTTTTTTAAATTCAAAGTGAACCTCATCTTCCTTGTATGTGCAGTTCTGGAGGCATTATCTCCCACCCCCCACGCAATTCACTTATGGGCACTTAGCCAAAAGGATCTAATTTTTGTCCTCATTAACACTTAACCATTTTGGGCTGTTTTGCAATTTTTCAGTGCCATAAAAATCTGTTTGAAAACTATGCACCACCTATGTAACACAAAAAAATTTTTTCCAAATATAATCGAATTGTCTAGTGAATTACAGATGTTTCACGCAGAACAACCTCATGGTTAATGGTTGTCAGGTACTCAGAAAAGACACTCTTTCAAGAGAAAAAGCCTATCTTGCAGCACTATTATTACCTACAGACTGGCTCTACCTGCACTGCATTGTTACCACCGCTGGGTTGCTCCAGAGAGCTTGTCCCCAGGACTGCGTCCAAACCCAGAGAACTGCCACATCCACGGTCCTTCCTACTGGGTAGTGGGAAGTCACCGCTGCTGGGAAGAGCACGTGCTGCGAGCTGATGTTTCTGGGTGCAGCAGGGGCATGACATTTCCAGTCACGGCATGATCAAAGAGTGGGATTGATTGCAGGTTGACAAACGTAGCCTTTCCTGTGCCAGAAGCTTCAGAGAGATGGTACACCCATTTCCAGTTCCTCATCCTGGTCTGTCGGTGGGTGGATACCATGCTCTGATAGTTGAACATACTTCACTCATACCTCTGCAGCACAGTTTAAACCAAAAAACATGTGTTATAGTGATGAGTGCCTAGTCTGTGAAGCCTTCATGCCACCTCATCAGCCCGTGGATGGTTCATACCAGAGGGGATGCACCTCTGCAAGGCACGCACGTAACCCCTGTCTTCACTATCAGGTTTCAATAATCATCCTGTACTTGCCTTGACCACAGGAGTTTGACTCTGCTCACACACACAGCACGGCACAGACGGCAGCTGCCTCTGCTCAACCCTGACCCTAGGTAAGGTCAGAAAACCATCCCAGCCCTAAGCTTCATGCAGTGTTTGCCCCCTTTGAACACTGAAAAACAAGAGGAAGCAGCAGAGCAGAGATCATTGCTTGTGAAGGCTGCCCAATGCTTCTCGTTACAACATTGAGTTTTCATTGTTCCATAACACCACCACCGAATTTTAAATATTTGCACCGCTACAAGGGAATCCTCCTTCAAAATGCCAGCAAAGCTCATTCACCATTTTTGGAAATACGATTAAAGACAACAAACTTTTGTCCCCCTACTAAGAATCGTGGCAAGCTCTCCTCAACAAGCTTTACTGTCCTATGCTTCTGAAATATGACAAGAACTGGACAAATGTTCCTCCTGGACTTAGAAAAAACACCAAGACATACCAAAAAAATTTTACAATGGTTCACCAACTACAGAGCAAGATTTGGAAAACGAGCAGCTACAGAGGCAATCAGAGGTTCTGCTGAGACCAAGTCCTGCATAGTAGTAGTGGGCAACAGAAATCAGATCACAGTATCCTTAGACACAACAAAAGTATGATGTTTTGCATGATGCAAAGAACCATTTATTTTTGTGGAAGTTTACATTTAGTATTAAAAATTATGCATCTCATGTAGATAGGCATTGTTGGTCTCCAGGTAAAGCTTGAGCAAGTGATGTAGTCTTAAAATAATGCTACAATCTCCTTCCTCCCCATTCCATGTATATTCCTGAATATTTGTTTATAACTTTTTCACTAGTAACATTACCCCTGAACACGAATGTGACAGAGGCAAAAATTACTCAAAAAGTATCTATATTCATATTTAGTTGAATGCACAAGTAAACTATACAACTCCATAAACACTAAACTATACTTAAGAGCAGCAGTAAGGACTATTAGAAAGTCTTTTCAGATAATACAGTGCAGTGCAATGGTACTGACCAAAATTACTGTGAGTTCAGCTTATACACTTTGCCCACATCAGACTCCTCTGACTTACTGCATTTCTTTTGTATCACTACAGAACAAAGATCATTAACAAAAGTCACATTACAGTTTCAAGGGAAAGAAATAACATGTACAAAGCTGACGTATTATTTTTACTAGTAACGTCTTCCCTCAACCAGAGTTCTGAGATAACCAGAAAAAACAATACTTTGCCCCAAGTACGAGCCTTTGACAGCATCAGGTTTAGTACAGTATCTTCTGAATCTATAACTGAAGTGGAGCCTATTATCAAGATACAGCACTGTTTCCTATGCAGTAAGCTTAGAAACAGTTATTTTTCAAAAGTTTTTGAGATGTTTTAAAAAAGCGTTAAAAATGAGATGTTTAAAATAAAGTTACAGGGAAAGGGCCACACATTTTGACTTACCTCACACTTCCTGGTACATTTTCACCTTATTTTAATGATGGAAAGGGAGCTATTTGACCAAAGTCCTGTTTCTCAACAATAGTATAACGGGGAGCCATTTTTGAAGCCATTGACAAGGCTTTAAAAATAGTTTGAGACTGTATTGTTCCCAAGTATAAACAACAGTAATTAAACCCATAAACAGAAAAAAATTCATGTATTAATAGAAGCATAATCACAACTAGTTTTTAAGCCAAGATCTTCAAATACAAAAACTTAAAATAATTACCTGCCATCAATAACCAAATCATTTTCTGTACTAGAAACACCCATTACACCAACAGCAAATAGAACTGCTAAATGAAAAGTAAAGCAGAACAACTACAAAAGTTACAGATTGCTTCTCAGAAAGTCTGACCTAAGCACGCTTTCACAGATTTGTGAAAGCTAAGTTTCTTTCCTCTTTTGGGTGTGTCAAACCTTGCTCCAAGTGTTAGAGACCCTAAATTTCACCATCTCAGATGGTTTTGCGTGTGACAAAGCATTAGGTATGCTACACTGACAGAGGAATGTTTCAGCTGGTATAGTCTGGACCCCCAACCAACTACAGTTCTGCTGTGTCATAATAACATCATCTTTTCAAATCTGATTTGTGTCATTGACTATTAATTTAAAACCTACTGGCTAGACAAAATATAGACTTTATCTAGCTTTCTTTTATTATACAAATTACTACCCAGCCCTTGCACAAAAAGCACAAAAAATACTGTTTTCTTACGCTACAGGACCAACATCGCAATATATGTATTTTTTGCTGTATTTTTAGAATAAGGATTTTCCATTAGTATAAGGCTTTTCAGCTATACTGAAAATATTTCCAGCATTTCCTTTCAAAGCACAAAATTGATAATTCTATCAAAACACTTCTTCTGCATTTGTTTCTTCCATACAATTTCCTCTGGCAGCACAAATGAGGTAGTGATCAGCCTACTGCCATGTGCAACATCTAATTTATCACTACAGATACTCAAAATAAACCTTTCCTTTAATTTTATTTTTAATTTTAGTACATCAACACAGCAATGCATTTAATGCATAGTATTTAAGATATGCTATCAGACACTGAATGCTGTCCTAGATGACTCAAGAGCCAACTTTCCGCAACTTCAAAAAACACTGAAAGGTAGTAACATAGACAACAACAAAAACAGCAGTTCTGACGCTTCTCACACAAATGCAGTGATTCATTTATTTTAAAGACTTCAAACCTGCCATATCAATTTTATAAGGAAAATGAAAATGGAATTTTTTTTGTGTATTATTTTCTGGTTCAATATTAACTGCAGTAAATATTTCAACTGAAAGAGAAAACTCCCTCTAAACTTGTTATCTACAACATAAGTACCAAGACAGGCGACAGGAAGCTCACGCAGTGATCTAACTCACGTCGCAGTATTTGCAGAAATCCCAGAGGCACTGGGCACAGTAATAAATTTGAAATATTTCCCAGATGAAGAATGAACTTATAACCTTCTCAGTATTTAACTGCCACTATGGCTCTTCCAGGCCACAGGTTTTAGACTGAACAGAAGCCAGCTGACTAAATTTTAAATACATTTACTGCTTGTTTCCCCAGCTTTTCTTTCATCACTTTCCACTCTTATCTAACAGAAATACTACAGATTCTTTCATTGCTGGTGAGAGCAAAACAAATTTTTCCAGTGCTCTCAATTCATTACATGTGTTGTAAATAAATCTGGTACCCAGCACCATTCTTCCTGCTGACAGCAAGGGGAAGGAACACTGTCAACACAGCTCATAGAAATTTGCCTTTGTACCACAGATTTTCAGACACCAAATTATTGCCTCCCTTCATGGGAAGTAACCTACACCCTAGCAAAGGTGCTTTCAAGGTGCGTGGCCTGAGACCGTGATGACATATGCTTCTTGCACCCAAGATTAACTCAGGGAAAAGTGAATAAGTACAAAGCTGTACACACATTTTATCCATTTGGTATTTGTCCCCGAAGACTATCTCAAATGTGGATGGGATTCAGAAATGTTAAGCTTTAGGGGCTAAGATTACCTTCCTCCAGGACATTTCATGTTCTCTTCCATATTCAAACCACTTCTCAAACGTGCAAGTCAAAAATTTGGTGCGTGACACATGGGTCCATGAAATCTCCAATCTGCACACACATAACCAGCAACTTTTATTTTCTGTAACTCTTATGCAGAGCAGTCTTGTCAGTTTGCTTCAAAGTGTCTCCTCACTTTGTGGCAACGTGCATCTTCCCCTTTTCAAGGAAAAGGCCTGAAAATTGTGCTTCCAACAGATCCATCGCTGAGCTGTTCAGGCAGTTGCTCCCTAACCCATTTCAGTCAAAATGATCTAAGATAGCTTCAATCAGCCTAAAAAACATCTGGTTTAAGTTAACTAAAGTGCCTTAGAGCTCACAAAAAGCAGCTGAGCAAATAGATGACAGTGGGGCTGCAGGGAGGAAAGAAGTGGAGGCAGTGCCCACAGCCACGCTAAGAGAAAGGCACGAACAGTTGGTGTCACTCAGCAATATATACAGCATTAAATCCAGGTGGCTGATAGAAGCTACACCAAAAACCATTGCTTTCCAAGACGTACTTTAGATTTTTAGTATTTAGAGTTCCCTGGGCATTTCTGAAAAAAACCCTTTGTAGCATATCAAAGAATAACCAGGTTTAACAAAGGGTTGAAATTCAAAGATGTTTCACAGGTAAAGGTACAAAGAATGTTACTAATGATGAAAACAGGTATTCATTTATGATTCTTTCTTTTGTCCTCCTCAAAAATGTAGGCTACATAAAAAACATACTCTTTCTTCTCTCCAAACCCACCTAAAATTTAAATGTTTTCTCAACTAAAAACATTTTCAATACCACTATTTACTTTCACCAGTAGTGAAATACTGGTTTTTTTCCCCCTGTATTCTTAGGAACTGTACTGCATACCTTTTGCACAGGTTTAGAACAGCCTTCACTAAAATATCCCATTAATTTTCCATCACCCTCTGAATAAAATGAAAAACTCATAACTCTAGCTCCCAGACACACGTTGTAGATAAAGAGACTGAGGAAACAAATTCGTGGAATATGCTTCTGGACCCTTAAGTACCTTTCTAGTTGAGTACTCCTTTCTAGTTAAAGCTGTTTTTCCAGAGTCAGTCCTTCTGCAATATATGTAGGGAAACTAGATCAAATAATGTTTTTAAACCAAACATTAGAGTAACAGAAAGCTTCTCTAACTTTTTTTTCTTTAAATGAGAGGGCAACAGACCTGTTCAACAGACTACCTCCAGGTATGTGAAACAGATGGGATCTTTAAATGTCACCAGTAAGATCTGAGTAAAGTCTGTTAGTTTAAGGTAACATTTATCTGAATTCAAGATGGTGCCAAATTTAACAAAAAATATGAACTCCCAGGGCTGATCCCTTCATATACTTGTATGCAGTTGGAAATAAGCCATCTTCAATTATCTCCCATTTACCTTACACAAATAGACAAGCATCACAGCAAAACGTACCTATTCCTTGCCAGCAGAGTACAGCACACACCTCAATGTGTGACACTTCAACAGTACCCTACCCTTTAATGATGAAGGTCAGCAATTTCATCCTTACTGCCATGGAAGAACAGGTATTAGGTAATCAGTCCAACGCAGCGGATGCATGGCAGCTTGCTGCCACTGGTGCCACATCAAAAGGAAGCATGTTAGCTTCCAGGTTTTTATATCCTTGTTAAAGAATATAGAAAAGTTGGTCTCAGAGCAAAGTAACATTTAATTAGAGTTCTTTTAATTCTGTGCGCAATTTAAGCTTACAACTGGAAAAAGTGGGTTGTTTCTAACTACCTGCAAATTTCAGTCAATCCATACCTGGCACTGCAGGGAAATCTCAGTTAAGAGGCATCAACAGGAACGCCATTTCACTTTAAGTGTCCTAACACTGTCAAACAATGCCATCTTACCCAGACTTAAGTAGAGATTTACAAAATGTCTCACTGAATTGCCATCATGACATATTAATAGAAGGGAAAAAAGATTGACTGCCGTAGTACAACCCTCTAGTATGCTACTGAAATCTTCAAACAAAAAACCCCAGGTGTTTGAAGAAAGAGATACAGAAAAATAGATGAGACAAGGGAATTAAATACCCCAAAAATGGATTTCTTGTA
>VYZW01025031.1:0-56630 GCA_013401315.1 Balaeniceps rex
GAAAAGTAACTCTAACTCAGCTGAAACCAGGACAGACATTTACGGACAGGCTTCCCGAAGCTCCCAGCAAAACAACGCGCTCAATGTTGCCGAAGCTACAGAACTGACCTGTGCTTGTCTTTTGCTAAAATACCAGCCTCGGAAAGAGGTACCCACGTTTTGCTCATCCCAGTGCGTGAGCAAGCGTCCACGGGTCTCCCCCCGTGCCACGGCCATGGCATGGATGCGCAGGACTTGCAGCAGCACCTTGAGACACAGCCCGGGTTGTACGTGGACTTCATCCTGCCTGGACCTCAAGTGCGGGGCTGCCTTGGACAGACATAGCAAGTGCAGAAAGACTTGGATGGGATTGCAGGGATTCTGTCTTATGTGGAAAGAAGCATTTAGGAATAAAAACACACCTGTCATTGCTGTAGGGTGGATGCTTGTGCTTGTACAGCACCTGTGGAGAGGGGTAAGGGACCACTCTTCCCAACACCGTGCTGGGAACGGAGATTTTCAGAGCTGTGGCTAATTCTGGCTCTTCATCAACCCATGGACTTCATTGAGCCAGGCTAGCAAAAGCCTGGAAGGAGAAGAAGAGGTGCCTGCAAAGTTTAGCAGCTGGCCTGAGATCAAAGAAGAGAAGACGGCATTGCTACATGGGCTTCAGCATGCTTAAAGTCTCCTGTAGCTGCCACGAGACCTTTCATATCCTACCTCTGGATAAAGTCTCCAGTCTTTTTCCATACTGTAAATTTAAGACATGGAAGTTGCTTTTGGCAATGCCCAATGTAGCACAAGCTCTTTTGGGGATGTACTGCCATGGTGTAAATTGAGACAGTTTCAGGCACCCCCAGTAAAAAGATGCAGGTCCCCTGCGTGTTTGGCAGCAACCATCCTTTTAAAATCCACTTGTTCTTGGGGCATTTCATGCACTCCAGGACAAAAACTGCACTGCCGAAACCACTGCAGATCTGAGAATATTTGCGATATCTATTACTCAGATTGATTTTTTTCCCTCTGTAATATTCATACCAGAATTCCTTTGCAAGAAGCACCTGGCAGATGGTATTATTTACTTTTAGAAGAACTTGTGCAGCAGCTACACTAAAGCCCAGAAAGAATTTTTCCACAAAATGGGTTTCAATTACAGAAAACCCCATTTCCTCCTCAGATGTCACCAGCTTTAACTCAGATCAAGGAAGTTTTCCCACATGGGTCTAATCCACAGGCCTTCAACTCCAGCCCAAGGGCTGACCACATGATTGCGCTGGACTTCCACCAAATTCACACCAAGATATTTTAATCTGTTTTTTAAAAACTAAATGCTACTTCTAGGATGTGGTATACAGCCTTCCCTGGGGGCTTTCATGGTGGACAACCCTTAAGGGCCAGCACAGGGTTTGGTTGGTCTTTACATGTTACCTGAAAAAATGAATTCAGGTATATTGGAGTCAGGATATTCCTTTGACTATCTCAAGCATCCTTTAGTAAATTCCCTGCCAAACCTTTAGTGGTGCCACAGCTCAGCTCACTTATTTGTAAATCTTGTTTATACCTGATGAATTAAAGAGTGTGAAACTTAAGCATTTTCACGTGGTTTCTGAGATTCCGGTTCCCTTTGCGCGGCAGGAGGAAGATCCTTACCCTTCTCACTCCTCTGAATCCCCGCTCAAAGGAAATAGGCAGCAATTCAGCATTGTTTTTTACAACCTGCCAAAATCCTAAAGGCGCTTTACATCCTTGGTCCCCCCTTGGGCAAATGGCATGAAATAAAAGAGCTCATAATCCCATCCATGGCCCAGCATGACAAGAAAGCCAGAGTCCCTCACAGGTTCAGCAGCAGCCATCTCTGAAAGTTTTTTTGGAAATAAATGAGATTCCCTCACTTGCTTTGCCAGAAGCAAGAGGTTTGAGACGTCGAGCAGCAGAAGCGCCTCTGCAAATCCACCCGAGCCTGCCCAGTGAAACGCAAGGGACCCCATGGCCGTCGGGGAGGTGCTTTTTTTTTTTTTTAAAGCTCATGCAGAAATATGAAGTCACCCCAGTACATATGTTACCATCTCCAGATCAGAGGAGAGCACGTTATAAATACTGCCAGCTCCTATTAAGGGGTTTCGCTTTACTGAATCTGGCAAACACAAATAAGCATTTGAGAGCTGAACTAGCTCAGAAAGCTTTAGCCTTTGGATTACTTACTAATGAACTCCCCATACTCCAGCCATTTAATTTCATTAAATTGCCAAGACAGTTACAGTTAAAGGCCTGGGTCAAGCGACATACTGCTGTTTTTTCAGAGACCTCATCGGGAAAAAGAACATTCCTCTGTTTAAATAGATACAATCTTATAAATATCTGCCTTGTGCAATAACCTAAACAGACTGTTTTTCCCCCAGCGTATCACTGGAAAACCCAGCACGAGTCACAAGCAAGGATCATGCTTTTGTTTTTTGGGATTTTCTGCTTCTGAGGCCAGAAGGTCCCCTCAGACCCTGCTGACACAGCGGTATTCTCCCAGCTCCAGTTAACCTCTCCCCTTCCCAGATGCAGGCACTTCAGCCGGCAGAGGTAGGATATTGTAACAGGGATTTGCATCCTGGTTCGAGGAGAGACGCTTAACCCTGCAGCTGATTGCAGTCCCCTCTCACTGCTTTGAACAAGATGGTTTGGGCTCTTCGGTCCATTAGTTCAGTCCTTGTTGAGAGGTTTCAGGCTGGGATGGAGAAAAAGGTAAACCAGGCAGGCTCCAGGGGAATACTGCCTGTCCCGTCCTGCTCATGGCAGCAGGACAGCCAGGTTCAGCTCCTGCATCCTACAACATCAAACATTTTGTGTGCTGACCCACAGCCCACCAGCAGCAAAGGAGGTCCCTGGTCCCACCCCACCCCTCATGCCCATGGCTGAAGGCAATGTGTGAGCTGAAACCCACTCCTGGAGCACCTAGCTTGCACCTCCCTGGGCTGCCGAAGACTTTCTTCTCGCTGATCTCACAGGTTTTGGACTCAGCCCATAATAATCTGCGCAATCAGCAATCCTTCGGCAAGCGAGCAGGGCCATGAGCCGAGGATGACCAAGGGGAGTGAAATTTAATTTACAGAATGGATGGCTGTCAGCACCGCATCCTCCCAGCTGCATCTGAGTGGGACTGCAGAACGCTCCGGCTCCAGGCGAGAGGCTGCCGCAGCGCCGGCTAGCCCCAGACGGGCACGTGGCCCAAAACCACTTACACTTAATGACGCTGAATTGTCTCTTCTCACCTCCAGCTTCAGGACTTTTCCTTAAACCAGATTAATTTCTTCTTGACCTGCTTTGTCGACCGCAGCGTTGCATTGCCTATCAGAGGGGCGAGGAGGTAACAATTCACCACAGCCACTTTGTCCCCAAATTCACCCTCAGCCGGCAGTGACCCTTGCACCGCATTGCCTGCGAGGTGCAAGCTCATCTTGCTGGGATGCTGTTTCCCCCCAGCAGCTCTCACTGCAGCAGCCAGCGTGACTCCTAGAGCCCAGAGCCAGCAGGAATTGCCCCAAGAAAAGGAGCGTGGTCAGACTGATGTTGCAGCTCTTGGCAATGTCAGGCCAGTGAAAAATAGGGTTGACACCCTTTGGGGTATCATTACACATGGATATGCGTAGCAGAGAGGCATTTATCCCAATGCAGTAAGGGAACCACTAAGAGACACGATTTAATAAAAGAAGTACAGGTGTGATTCCCCAACGCCTGATTTCCACTCTGGGACCTGTAGGTCTCATAGAAGCCCCACCAAAAAGTCAAAGAAATAGCCAGCAAAGCCAACATCAGCCAGAACTAACCACCAACCCTACTGCCTTCAGCAGCCTTCAGATCAGGCCCCTTTTGGTTAACACTGTTGATCCAGAAGACTGAGTTAGATACCCAAGCTCTCATGGTGATTTAAGATGTGGGTGTAGAAGAGTAACCTTTAAAACTGTTTTTTTTTTTTCCCCCCAGACTACAAAAAGGAGCACTTCAAGCTTTGTACATCACAATACCTCAATATTTTGCACCTGGAAAAAGATAGTGACCCTTTTCCAAAGGGCACCAGAAAATCCGTGGATTGTAGTATGAGAAGTTGAGCCCTGGCTGCCCCGAGGAGCACAGGTTGTGTTCACAGCAATACCCAGAATGTGCATGCCCACTGCTTTGTGAAAATGCAATATATACAGCTGGCAGAAGGAATTTTGTGGGGCAGTTTTCAGAAGAACACAGAGGAGGAGGTCACTTCATGCTGCTGTGCCAAGGCAAAAGGCAACAGCAGCGTCCCAGGCACTTAGCATCAGGCATTTGCATCCCGGCTGCCTTGGAGGCTTCTCAGGGGTAAGAAAGACTTTTTCAATATGGATGTTCATCTTTTATAACTTCATCTCATATGCTCAGGGGAGCGAAGGGAAAGGAAGGAGCCCCCCACCCCAACTTGCAGCAACAACCGTTGCTTCACTGAGAAGAAAAAAGCATAAACATCTAAATTCACAGTAGACATTTCTATTAAAGGGGATAGGTTTGGATTTAGGTTCAGAACCAGGATAATATCACTCTCACAGGGCTCTTTGCAAATGTTAATCTTTCTCAGGGCAGTTACTCCTGTGCAGATTGCCGTGCATTGTGGAAATACAGAGAAAATAAAGGATGGTCAAGAATAAATTACAGCGAGATTGAGTGTGTCTTTCTCAAAGATATGCCCTAGTTCAGCCACAAGTTATTTGGCTCTGTGCAGGAATCACTGAGTAAAGCTTTATGTCCTGTGTTATGTAGGAAGTGAAACTAGTTGGGCGTGGTGTTTCCTTCTGCCCTAACAAGATGTAGTCTGCGTACTGCCTTGTCCTAGCACGGGGCTGCTGCCAGCAGCAGGAGAACCCCTGTACATCCACTGTCAAGTGTCCCAGATGGAGATCTGTCCCTTTCAATTACAAATTTAGTGGAAAAAATGGAAATTAAAATAAAATAAAATAAAATAAAGTCACAGCTGTTGCAGATCCCTCTTGAAAGTGAAAAATCAATAGCTGGCTTTCAAAAAATGAATAGAGGTGAGATATAGAAGCTGCCACTGCTGTGTCCAGCTTCCATCCCAAGCCCCAGCATGGGGATGCTCGCTCTTGTGGGGTGTTGCTCGTGATTTCAGCAAAACTTCTTCAAAAGTATGGCTTTGTGCAAAGAGGGCCATACAAGTCCCAGCGCAGAAAATGGCTTGGGCTCGTAATTTGTTCAATATATATTGTAAAGGTGTGTTTGGGATGAAAGTGTTTTTCAATGCCATTGAGGTGTGTGTCTACATTACTTTCTTATTTACAGCTTTCAAATATTCATAAGAAAAGTGTAAGTATTTGACGTCTGAAGGTGACCATTCTGCATGCGCACCATGTTTGCATGAAAAAAAATTACTGAAGCTCTTGTGTAAGTCACGCTAATCCTCTGTCTAGTAAGTTTTAGTCAGTCAAACTTGGAAGGAAAACAGCAGGGAAACGAGGAGTTTGGAGACTACTGACAATAATTATTTGATGTGGAGAGACTGCCATACAGAGACATAGACAGGATCTCTTTTAGTGCAGTTAGAGAAGAGATTAATAGCCTGAGACGGATATAATAAATGATCAATACACTGGAACTTGGCTACTTGCACTAACGCAAAAAATACCTACTGTGCTTTTTTCCTCCCTCTTTCTCTCTTTTTTTACTCTTCAGAGAAGGCAGCATTTTTAAGGAGGAGCATCCTGCACTCTGCAGCATCCTGGGGTGCCTGTGCCCTAAGAACGAAGGGAAAAGTCTGGCTTTGCCACCCCAGCTTGACAGAGCTGTTTAAACAAGGTCTAGAAGGAGTAAAGAGATCTTCCTCTGACACATGTCTATACAGCAAGCAACTACTGTCCGTGAGCTACGAAAAGTCCCTAGTCCATTGTTCACCAATCCGGGATTGGATTTACTTCATTAAAAATAGTTAATGGAATGTTAATGGCACTTAATTGTATTCATTGCACTGGTTTTGCAGCAATTTTTTTCCCCGATTCACAAAGATGGGATTAAGTACTAATGTATTGCAGGCTGCTGAAACATATAACCTGCGGTCATGATTTTAAACACATATAGAGGTGCTAATTGCATTCAGTTGACACAACTGTAGATGGGAAGATCATTTTTCACACCTTATCAGCGCTGGGGAGGCGCTAACTGCATTCAGAAGACACCACTGCTGTTACAAAGGTAATTTCTTGCACTTCATCAGAGCTTAACACATGCTTAGCAATGCGGCTAGCCAAAAATATCATACCATCAGAGTTAATGAGGTGCTTGCATGTTTTTAACAAATGGGAATTGTAAAAGAATTTCACATTTTTTTTTTTTTTAGAAAGAGTAACAAATTCCTGCAGAGGCCACATTGTTGGAGTTGGTGGTTGCCTACCTCAATGCAATTTCTGAGCATGCTGCTAAGCCTTTCTGGTGGATGGATGCCTACACTGACTGCGTGCAGTTGTGTGTCCACGACCTGCAGAGAGTCCTGCAGCAGAGCAGGGCAGATAATACAGCCCCTCTCTGGTTTCAGAGCCTGTGAGGACAAAGACTGAGACATCAGAAAATACTTCTGGGCTTCTTTGAACCTCAGCAGAGATTCAGGCAAGGCTACTTTGCTTACCTTGTTTAGTTCTCTGTTGCTTCCAAACTCTGGGTAATCCCTGAGGCCTGGGCCATCCAGGCAGCACATTTTGGCTAATGCTCTTTTCTTGCAGCTTTCCTACTTTCCTGCCACCATGTCCACCAGGATCCCAGGCAGCCAGCCTGGTGGTTAAACCAAGCAGAAGCTTTGCTTGTTTGCAGCTTGAGGAAGGGCAACGAGACACCCTCCTGGCCTCACCTAACTCTACCAAGAAGATTTGTGTGGTGTCCAGTATTGCCTCTATGGCAATTGCCCACTCCTCGTCTCTTGTTCATCTGCTCTGCCATCTCTAGCCTATCTCCAGGAAGTGTTGCTGGTGAAAAAGCTGAAGCTTTTTTGCCAGGTAGCCAAAGATAGTGTTGAGATCAGAACTCATAATTTTGTGCAATTTCAATGTATTTTACTATGGTAAAACCCATAATGGTTCTCCTCCCCTCTTCCCATGCTTTGAAGAAACCCTTTGACTCTTCTCTGCATCTGCCCGTGGTCTTTGAAACTCCCTTGTTTACAAGGTGCAATGTGCTGAGGTCGTTAGGCTGTCCTGGGTCATTTGGAGGTACATCAGATTTCCCAACCCTGTGGGGCAGGGCTGGTCTGAGGCAAAAATTCCTACTGAGAGGAGTTTTTCTCCACCTTAAATAAAGAAGCCTACAATAAACCATTCTGCTGGGAATAAAACTGGCAGTTGGGAGAGCATCACAAGGCTCCTCTAGCACATGCAGATGACAAAGTAACACGACGTGGGACCTTTTGCTTCCCCCTCTCCAGCTTTGAGAGCACAGCTGATCATCCCCAAAATTAATGCTCTGTTACTCAGAAGAGTAAGCAGCAAGACACAACTGTTTAGCCTTCACAGCCAAAAGACCACGTGCTGCACTCCTAACTCGCTGTCGGATTCTGAGCAGAAGGATGCACTTCTGAGAGGTGCCTGCAGGAAGATGAAGGGTGCACTATCAGCAGTGCAGGCAGAGCAGAGAGCACCAGACAGCAAAAGCACACCTACACAGGTGGTGCTGAGTGTTAATGTTTACTCATGTCCTTAGATGACTTTACTGTATGTACTGGGCTCAGCGGTTTTTCAGCTGTGCTGCTAAGCAGCACTCCCACCTCACAAAAGCAGGAGCCAGTGGTCAACCTAAGCTGTACTCACAAGCAGTGAGCACAGCAGAGACTTATCCATGACGGAGTCAGTAACTTCAAGTGAAACTGTTTAAAATCAAAATAAAAAATGCACCTCTAATCCCAAAAATACCCACTTTAGGGGCTTACCTTGAATGACATGCTGGTATTGATACCTGTGAATGATGTAACAAGAAGCAGAAATTTTAACTAACAGAAGCATGAATATTCCCCCACATTATCTCCAAAATCCTTGAGCAAATACAGCTAATCTGAAGACACAAAGATAGATTCGCAAAGCAAATTTACCCTGGTAATACACATGCGCCATTCCTGGGGAGAAGCGAGGGAGATGTGAGCAATCACCCTGAGCAGGCTGCCTGCCTGATGCCGAGGCACTGCAGCTCAACAGCACTGGACTGGGACAACAATCACAGCCTCCAGCCTACGTCATTTTATTCTGCCTCATAAGATTTTCTCAAGCTGTCCTTGCGGAGTCAGTCAGCATGTGCCTTGATTTCTCATTGTTTTCTGTGGTCGTTTTTTTAAATACCCCTTTTCTTTGCAGAAAGAATCACAGCTGTCCCTAAACATAATAATACGAGTGTCACTGGTTGCACATTAAAAGTTGGCTGCCAAACGTGTTTTTGTAACTGCCATACTGCAAACTAGAGGGTTGAGCCCCAATTCACACCTACAATGGCAGGAAATTAGCACTTGGGATGACTTGCTTGCTCAGAGTGGCAACTTCATGCCAGTTCCTTTCCCTACCAAAGCTCCCATTTGTCCCGGGTCCTAACAAAAGATATCCTTGTGGAGCACCGATCCAGTCCTCCAGCAGGTGGATGCAAGTTTTCTTCCAAATACTGCAAAATAAGAAAAAATCCAACAAAAACTCCCATTGTTCAAGCAGCCCCCTCGCTCTCTCTCAGTTCCATCTGATGAAAGTTTGTCTCGAAACATGCCCCACCTGATGAAAGGTATCTTGAAAAGCAGCTAGGGCTAAACAAACCTGAGCACATTAATCCCAAGACTCCAGGTATAATGTGTCCCAGTGGAGATTGATTACCTCCAAGTGGATCAGCCTGTCCAGCCAGCTGGTTTGGAGGCCAGTGGACCCTCACCATCATTCCCTTGGCCACCACAGCTGCCGTGCAGGGCCCAGGTAGCAGACAGTATGAGGACCAGCCTGTTTGCCAGGCTGGGTGGGCTGGTGCTCTCCAAGCCGAGGACTGCAATCGCAGCAACCAGCTTCCTGACAGTGCAGTATTAGCAGATTTACAAAGGGGAAAGCAGAAGGTGGGATCCAGCATTTTGCCAAAGCCGAGCACAATGGCTTCAAGAGAAACAAATCTCAGATTTCCCAAGCTCTGGAATAAAGATTAACTTCAGGGGAAAAGAGGAAAAGAAAAAGGCCTTCAGAGGCTTCATTTTATCCTTCTCCATCATGAGTTCCCAGCTGGAGCTGGTAGCCGAGCCCAGCAATTTTGATGTTTAGGAGCAGCTCACCCCCATGACCTTCTTCCTGCTCTCCCAAGAGCCCCCACACACCCTGTTACAGCTAGCAGTAATCAGGGTATCCCTCCTCCACATCCCTCTGTGCTTCTCAAGTCTCCAGCATGTTATTTGAATTGTATATAACATAAAACAAACAGCCCCGAAGAGAGTGTGGCCAGGGGTGGGTCAACTTTTTTTGGTTGTGTAGTGCATTAAGCAGATAGAAGAGATTTGCTCTGTAGCATAAATCAACACGATCCTGAGGCAGCATTCATTTGCATTCAATGACACACCTTCTTAGGGAAATGCTTTTCTTATTAAGCATGCTTCGGGTGGCAAAGCTTGACTAGCACTGCATTCGTGACTCTTGAATTCAGATGCAGATGGAGAGATGCCGACATCCCAGGAACGAGCCAGGAAGCTTGTCGCTGAGCCTATCCACAGCAAGACATGTCTTGTGGCTGCTCATTTCTTCAGCACCATAGGAGAGATCACACTTATGTGGAACCCGTGAGTAATTGGCTTCGACAGCTGGAGGGGTTTCCCGAAATGAAAGGTCATTCTTCCGTCGGACAGTTTTCACCCCCGTCAGCACACAACCTGGCAGGACCCCTCACCTCTTCCCTTTGCTACGCTCCTGTAGGTGATATTGCATCGGTCTCCCAGGTGCAAAGAACTTCCCTTCTCTGTCAGCAGTCTCTCTGCAGGTCAGTGCCTTCCCTGGCATTAACCTTGGGAGAAAAGGCATCTTCTGTGCTTGAGTTTGGGAATTATACGTTCAATTCCCACCTCTAACACCAGCTGGGCTCTGGTTTTGGGACACTTACATGATTTGACTATGGTTCTTTCCCCAGCTGTAAAATGGGAAGAAACCTACTTCTTTCCTCTATTATCTTTAGCCACAGCTATCTCTTTATATCTAATCTTTATCTGTTTACATTTTAAAACAGAAAGCAGGATTATTTCTAAAGCACCTGCAGGCTGCCTGGGCAGTCCGACCTCTTTGGGATAATTAACGTGGCCATCGCAGAGATGTCCACATCGCCAGCTTTGCTTGGGGTCTGCCAGCATTTTTTTAACACCAGTAGTAACTAATAACGCAGGGGGAGCCGAGGACTCATCCTCCGGGGGAAGAAACACAACCCAGCTGACTACAAGATGAAATTTACTGCAATACGAAGGGATCACCATGGAAACCTCTTTATTTTATTTCAGCCAATCTTTCTGTGCTGTCACTAGCAATATCACCTTCTCGCTAGCCATAAAGAAAGGATTCCCAAAGAGGTTTGTAATCCTTGCTGGCTGGCCGAACCATCTGCCAGGAAGACATTTTTTTCTCCAGAAACCCCATTTTCTCTCTAGTTTCTCTCCTCACCAGGTGTGACTTCACCAGTAAAGGATAAGGCACTGTCCTGCATTGCTCCTCCTGCAAGGATGCTAGATTTTAACTTCGAGAACAAGAAGAGGGACAAGCAGGAAAACCTGCTATGTTACTGCCACCATTTTCCTTTGTCCCCATACCTCCTGGCAAAGAAAACTGCTGTTTCGCCACACATCTGCCCTTGAGCACCAGCTCAAAAGACAGCTCCATCAACCCGCCACGCCCTAGTCCTGAACTGAGCACTGGTGACCTTCGGGCAAGCAGGGAAGCAGGATAAAAGCAGCAGCTTCTCCACGGAAAACCTGAAATGAGACCCTTTGGAGGAGTCCCACCAAGCGAAGCTCCACTTGAATCTTCTTTGCAGGAACCTAATGCTTGAAATAAATGAAACAATCCATTTTGGCTTCTAGCTGTGGTGACAAATGTGAGGAAGGAAACTGCTGTCTCTTTGGAGAAACTACATCTCCTTACACAAATAGTTATCAGAAAACAAGCTCTTCACACGGCACAGACCCATCCTGGTCCTGTGGCTGTAGCCAAGTGGCAGTTTCAAACTCCACATGTCAAATTGAGAAGAGCTTCAGTTTTGGAAGATCATCATGATGTGAATTGCAGAGGGAGCTAAACAGGTCAGCCTTTTCAGACACTTAGTTGGGTCACATCGGGGTTTCCCTTATATCCTGTACAACAAAACTCTCCATTTATATTTGCAGTCATCAGTAAAAAGACTTCAGACCACCATCCTGCTCATTCAGAGGTGTTTCTAAAACAATCAGTGGTTTGGGGAACATCAGCATTGTCCGTAGGATGTGCGACAGCCTTGCACGGTTCTGCTTTCCCTCTGGGGCTGCTCGGGATGTTGTGAAAGATCACCTCCCTTCAAGTGGAGCGCAAACTCTGCTGGTAAAGCCTCCCATTCTGGAGAAGATATCAGCCATTCCCTTTTCAGGCTTGGATGAGCACAAGCACCTATTTGCAAATGAACACCCTGCCAGATCAGCTCCTGTCCCCAAACTCTGCCAGGTGGACAGTTAATGACCGCCTCCACCTCGCAGGGCGCCCAGATTCACCCATAGCAAGTGCCATCCTGAAGGGATGTCTCCCATAGCTCCTGCTTATTTCATTAGCCGCCAGGAAGTATGCAGATCTTGGTGACCTGATTTGCCCCAGAAAACACAATTGCCTCCAGCAAGGAGGGGTTTGTCAGCAAACGCAGCACTTGAGCAGGGAGAAGGCCGTGATTAGTGAGCATCCCCATGCCTTCCACTGTAAAATTGCCTTGCCTCTAATTACTTCATGCCAAGAAATAGCCTCTGATATATCAGAGGAAGAAGAATCCTGAAGAGAGCTCGCTTGCCGACAAAGCCCTTGGATAAGTTCAAAGAACAACAGCTGCTAAAGAAGCATCACCTTGTCTCTTAGGCAAAGAAATATTATTTGCAAACTCTACATATTCTCTAGTAAATTCATGGCAGAGAGATTACAGCTGCGATATGACC
This sequence comes from Balaeniceps rex, assembly GCA_013401315.1. Taxonomy (NCBI): domain Eukaryota; kingdom Metazoa; phylum Chordata; class Aves; order Pelecaniformes; family Balaenicipitidae; genus Balaeniceps; species Balaeniceps rex. The sequence continues at coordinate 12,143 of VYZW01025031.1, forward strand.
CAGGGCAGCAGAAACTGAAGTCCAGAGCACTCACATGGAGTGGCACATGCATCCTGAAAAGGGCACTAACGAAGAAATTAGAAACTTACTCCAATGCATTGGAAAACCTGCACGTTTTCAGTTAATTTTTTTCCCCAAAATGAATAAATTATAATAGACATATTTAAATAAAATGAACCTGTAAGCCAGCTTCCTTTCTGAGCTTCAGGGTAGATGACCTCCTAAAGGACCAGCCTCACTAGCCATGCCTATGAAGAGGTAACTAAAGCAATCGTGCAGGCGGGTGGACCAGCTTGACCCCCACACTTTGCAAAGATGCATCATTTCAGATGTACAGGAGGTGTTTAAGTTTGTATTTGCTAAATAGCAATTTAATAGCCCAACTTTTCATGATGGATCAGTCATCGTGGTTTGCAAGACAGGAATGTCCACCCACTGAATGAACAAATTTAGTCATCCTCATTCCCTATCGGCTCATCTTCAGCTGAGTTACAAGGTACAACCTGGGGCATTTCTGGATCTACTTCCTTAATAAGCTCATTTCTCAGTATAAACACTATAGCAAAAGCAGGAATTTTCTACCTCTTGTCACCAGGAGCATGTCCCAGGCCCATTCCGGCTGCCAGAGAGAAAGGATGGGGAGGAGAGACGAATAAACAGAAAATGGTGGGATGGTTTGGAAAATGGCTTAGGTTTGCCACTTGTATTCCACTACTTCTGTGCGGCAGTTTTAGGATGCTCCATTTGTCGTCTTCTCCCTTTCTGTCTTGTTTACCTCGAGTGTTAGTTCTTCAGAGCAAAGACCATCTCCCACCGTAATTTGGTACTCTATTTGATGCTAGAACAGCCTGTTCTCAGGCAAGGCCATTCAGTACTTCAGTAATATAAATAACAAGATCTCAAGTCTATTTTTGACATGATGTTATTGCAAAGGAAGTCAAAGAATCGTTTTTTCTTATGAAGCACAGTTAAATACTTTAGAGAAAACATTAAAATATCACACACAGCAAACATCTGTTGAAAGAGTTCCTACAGACAAGCCTTAAAATTTGGCAGGCATATGCTTATCGTAAGATCAGGTGGAGTGATCTCCCCCAAAACTTTTTTCCAGTAGAATAAACCTTTTGGGGATAAAAATATTAGCAAATCATTTTTGACAAGGAAGCCCAAACAAGCCTTTACAAATCTGATGTTTTGCAGAAACTGCAAATTTCACTTGTTGTTTTGTTTCAGAAATTTTCTTCATGGAATTTTGTGTTTTGGTATGCATATATATGTTAGATCTTACTGCAATACCACTGCTGTGGAAGATGTCACTTTTGCAATGAAAAATGAATATTGCAAAACATAGGCCAGCGTAACCTTTCAGGAGATTCTGACATAAATTTGGATCAACGTCTCCTGGAAAACTTTAATATAATATTTTGACTCTCCAGTTTAATATGTGCTAAATGGTTTTTATATACATCAATCACTGTGTTATAGACACTTCAGAAAGAGAAATCAGTAGAAAGAAATGGAGCTATATTATGCACTTATTTACTACTATACTTACACCATAGATTTATAGTGCTGTTACTATAAGATTATTTTGCCATAGGTTTCTTTCTGTCTTAGATACTGTAGAAGTAGTTTGTTGGGAAACAACCTGAGGATAAAATCTACAATAAAGCAATCCATCATAAAAATAAAATAGACAAAAACGTATTTTAAAACATGTTGTAAAGATTGCATATATTCATGAACCCTTCACACTTTTTTTAAGATGGAAAAATGGTGGAAATGTTATTTGTTAAATGTTTTATTTTAAAAATATTTGTTAAATTATGCCATCATGGTTAATCTATCATCACCAATCTGGATGCTATAAATATTAATAATTATTCTTCAATAATGGAATAAGTAATTCAATTATTAATGGGAATATAAATATGTATTAATATTTTCATCATCTTGTCTAAGTTTCCATCTGTCTAGCTGTTCTGTGCAAAGCTACCGTAAAGCTGCTGAATGAGAGCCCGAAGTGATGCATTTTGTGAGGGCAGGTGCAGAGCGCACAATCTCCTATCCACTTCAAGGTCCCAACACACTGAAGCATTCAACTGTGCTCTTGGCTTTAAGAGCAAGAGCAGTTCACCGATAGCAGCAGAGCTGCCTTTGTGTGTTGGGTGTTACAGCTCAGCCCAGCTCCCATAGAGCTTTTCGAAATATTTCTTCTTCTTTCATTAAAAGGAAAAATTTGCCTGAAATACTCTTTTTGGGTACAAGGGTCACAACCTTGTACAAGAGCTTGTTCAGAAGTGTGGAGGGGAGCGCAGAAACACAATGCAGCCTTAGCAGACGTGTCATTACTGTTAGTCTTGCCTTTGCCGTCTTCATCTGCCCATTTAAGGGCCACTCCTGAGATAATGCAGCTGAAAGGTCTCTGAGGGGCTCTTGGGTGGAGTGCTTGCTAAGGGGACCTGTCATGGAAGGCTGCATTCAAATATTTGCCCATTTCTCCTTTTTCTGTCTCCTTGCACATTCCAAATGTTGTAGCAAAGATCAAAGCCTGCAAATTGGTTGCTTTCCCCCAAAAGGCAACCCAACCGGTTTGGTTTCTTGGCTAAATCTATCTCACGTAGTTATCAGGGGAGATGTGGACTATGAGGGGGAAATTTAGCAGCTTTCTCATACTGTCTTAGAAAATAAAAGAAAGAGAGAAGGCAACTCACCAAGTGCATTAGACCAGGAAGAGTGTAAGAAAAGTAAATTCTGCCTCGCTATTTTTCCAGTGCTGCCCCTTCCCAGCCTCCAAACAGCTTTCCCATTGATGCTAATCTTCATCAGAAGTAAGTGCAGCAGTCCAACACCCACCAAGCAGGTCTAGACATTGCCTGGGAAATACATGTAACATTTATTGACTGCAAACCCAGTGAAAAGTTGTCCAGATTATAAATTGATGGTACTTCTCACTTAGGAGACAGCCATCTAATCACCTCTCCCGTATTACCAATAAACCATCTCCTCTACTCGTGCCCATCACTTTTTCTCACAGCTAACCTGATGCATATCTAACTAGACTTGGAGGAACTGTGCTCAGCTTGCATTTAGCATTGAAATGTTCTGGTTTTATTAACAAGCTGTTTCTACTCTATGCTTGCATGACCTGAGGTTTCTCTGTTTTCTCCTGCTAGCTATGGTAGTTTGTTCAATATGTTACTTGGTGCTTGCAGACCTTGTTTCACCCATATCTTTAAACCAACACAGTCACAGCACTATCGTGAAGACTCGTTCCTTGAAGTTATAGAGGTGTCTCACTTCTAAACATCTCCCTTTGGCATCTTCATGTGCCCAGGGGTATCCTGAATACCAGGCTGGCCAAGACACATCTGAGACCTAACTCTAGAGGGCTTTGGAGGCACCTTGCACCTTGGTTCAGCCTGTCTACAGCTCCCATTTATCCTTGCAGTAAGTCATATCCTCTCTGGGAAAGGCTAAGAACATATTTCCTGCCAATGTCAGTCTTTTCTCCACAGAGGCATGTGGGCTAGATAAAGGCAGCCAGACACAGAGCACTGGGGAAAGACAAAGACAGACAGAAAAAAAAAGAAGGGAAAAATTATCACAGTGTGCAACTAGACAGGAGACACTCAGAGGATCTCAAAAATATTAGAGAGGACAGATGTTACCTCATCAGATTTAGCCATCCAAGAGCTGTCTGTCTAGTGAAAGCTGATCAGTCAGAGACTGTTGTAGAGCACTGTCTACAATCAACAACAAGCAATAAGCCTCCCTAGGAGGAGGCTCACAGCATCCTATCACAAGGGTGGGATAAATCATTCTTAGGAGATGCCTCTCCCTCACAGGAGCCTAAGGACTGTGCTTGAGTAGAAGCTGAAGTTTTATACAGCTGCCATTCCTAAAGAAAGGTGAATCCCATCTATTAGAGGTTCAGGTCAGGTTAAACAGATAAGAGTTCTCCAACTTGCACGCAAAGTCAATGTAACTCTGTTACCTCCCTCCCTATCCGAGGTTTACGCGCCAGACAGACAACCCAAGATCTCTCCACTGCACTTCGTGAAAGAGTTTACTGGTCCCTGCCACAGGACAGCTGCAGTCACCTGGAGATGAGATGGTAGACAACCAGATTTATTAGCAGGTGCTTGCCTTGCACCAAGAGTGACTTGTTTTTATGTAGCATAAACTGCTCCACTTACACCAGACAAGGCCAGATAAACCCGACAGAGATGTCAACACAGCATTTACATCTATGTCTCCAGATAAGGTATTTCTCTTTAAAAACCCATCCCAAGTGTTTAACTGCAAGATGACAACTTGAAACAAAGCTAGGCCTTGCCCTACAAGAGATACACAGGTTAAAGAAGACGACGACAGTATTGTCCTAAGTAATGAGGAGAAAGCATCCACGCTGGGTACGGTCAGCATGCAGGAAGGGAAGGAGGAGAATGACCTGCGATGATCTGAACTTGGATTCTTGCAGATCAGTAGGACATTGCCATTAAGCTCCCTGAAGAGTAAATTTTCTCCTGGCTTTAACTCTCTGTTGCCAAAGACCATGTGAAGCCTGCACAGCTGAAGTTAGATGACTGAAAATTCAAGATTAGGAGCTGTCCGACAAATTTATTAAAGCGTACCCACCTCTGTCACAATTTAATGAACAGATTATACATTGGTTGGACATATAAATGGTAGCCATGGAGAAACAGACCCATCTCTCTCCAGAACAAACAACATTTCACAGTTTTAATTGTGTCCTGATGTTATAACGATCACAACTAAACTGGGTAATCATTCATTAAACATGAGCTAATTCCATGTCCTGCTATAATTATTATTGTTTCCTGAAAATATAACTTGTAGTACAAGTACAATAAGTGCAAATTGAAATATTGCTTTTGGAAGGTTATTTATTACTACCTTCAGCTGTAAACATTTATAACTGAAATTTATTGGTCCATGGTCTCTTCATATAAATATTTTATGTTCAGCCTCAGGGATCTGCATCTTCTCGTTTAAATGTCTCAGTCTTGGTGTCTGCAGCAGCAACATAATCTCAGGAGAGAAAATTTGCCGTCCTGTATTATTTGGCCATCCTGCTGTTAACGTAAGGCAGCATTATGTGTGCTATATATTACCTGTCCATAGGTGCATGCAGATGTCAGGTAGCAGCAGGCTTGTTGCATTACTCTGGCTTACAAATTTGTTAGCATAGCACGTGTAGCGTTCCTACATGCAATAGGGCAGCCCAGAGTCATTACTTATTTTATTGCAATATTTCTGCTGAGATTCTTCTACTGAGTTGAGGAAAATATCTGGGGCAACTGGAAAAAAAATCTGTAAATGTCAGTGAAGAGGGAGGGTTCACAGAGAAGATGCTGATGAGCCTTCAGTCTCTCTGTTCTTATTTCTACTCCCATGCCAATAGGACAGCAAGTAGTGCCCCAAATCAAAGAAGCAAGGGTTGTTTAGCTAATGGGAAACACGTGTAAGACCTGGTCTTATACGTCAGCTTTACAGGAAAGGCTGGGAGCCAGCTAGACATAGGGCACTGCATGCATCTCGGTGCGACAGCAATATGGCTAATGCAGAGTAACATTTTTCAGCAGCCCTGATGTGTGCCCGAATATATGAGTATGTTCATACTGCAGCACACAGAAGAAGAGGTGCCTCCTGCCTTTACTCCTTCCAGTTCAGAAACCCAATGCACTTAAGGAAGGTGTGAAGCAGACAGTGAGCTGGGCTCTGCCTCCAGTTCAAGCTCAGCTTGCTGCTGTTGCCACACAGCTGAGCAACTTCAGCAGCTGACGCTGAACATGCTCTCTATCTCCTTGCTGGATCCTACCACTCCTCCTGCACCAGGTGTCGGGGCTGGGTTGCTCTGTGCTGTGCCCAGAGCTGATGAAAGTGCACAGATAGCAATAAAGAGGTGTCCGTTCAATCCCAACCACTAAATTATAATAAATCATTTGGGTTTCCATGGCACCCATCCAGAAAAGTTGAAGGAACCAAGAATGAAGTAGCTGAACTACTAACAAAAATAATGTATGCTTTTTAATGATAAATTACAATTTCTACAGTGGAGGGACTGGAAGAAGGCCAGGTCCATATCAATCCTTTCAAAAGGAACTAATGGTTCTCCCAGGACACCCAGTTCCTCCCCATGTTACCAGGAAAAATAGCAGCAAAGTTCCTTAGGGAAAGCTGTAGAGCCACTTGATGAATATAATATGCGAAGGGTGAGCCAGCATGAGTTTTGCCAGGGAAAAAAACACCACTCTGTTCTAAATAATAAGAATTTACTGAAAGGAGAAACAAAGTAATGGTTGAGGGATAGCCAGGAGATATCATATGGACTCTCAAAGGAGCTTCGTCTTAAGTGCCCCAGAAGACTATTAACCCTTGGAGCATGAGACAGGAGTGCATGCTTTCAGCGCTCACTTTCAATTATCTGCACTGAGGGACTGCTGAGCATGTTTGCCTCTGGATTCCCCATTTTCATAAATGGATAAACACACAAGCGGGTGCCTCTCTCTCCGGCGCCTCTTCTCATCTCTGCCTGCTCACAGACTTTCCATCTGATACTGGTTTTGTTGCTACCGGTATAAATCAGGAATAAAACCAGAGGAAAACCTGCCTGAAAGATTATCACCAGCCCCCAGCTCTGCAGATAAATACCCTGTGCAATGAAATGGGACTAAGTCCCTACAAGTACCGTGTGTTTTTTTTTTTTCCCCTCTTGTTTAATTTCTGAGCAGTCTTTTATCACAGAATTTTTACCAGCACTGGAGTACTCGGTGCTACATCACTTATAGTATGTAAGGAATATTGATCTCTTCAAGTTTATCCTTTTAAGTGGTTCCCATCAAGTGCTGGGAAGTCAACCAGTTTGAGCTGTGTAGCCCATCTACAAAACTCAGGATGAGACTATCGAGTCTACTCGGAAAATGGGGGTTGGTTTGTTTTTTTTCCAGAGGGAACTCGAGTGCGTGTAATGCTGTTAACACACTATGTTTGCATGCCCTTAAAAATCAGTTTATAGCCTGAGTGCCTCCAAACATTAAATATGTTTTATAAGTAGTTCGCTAACTAGCTGGGTGTGCTGTAAATGCAGTAGTAAATAAAACAGTAAGACTCTAAATATCAGCTGTATGTCATAGTCAGGGATACTTTTTCAACCATGCAGCAATTCCCAATGTTAAAAACCTTGATTTTTACTTTTTACACTACACTATGACTAGAATTCACATCTAATCTTTTTAAGTTACGCTAAATATCTCTCACCTGTTTAACCTGATTATCCTCCCACGAAGAGTGGACATGATTTATACTGAGCAGGTAGGAATGTTTTCTGAAGCTGGAAATTTTTTTCCCAGGCTTCTACATGCATCAATAGCGTTAAATCTGATGCTGCTTGGTTTAGGTCCAGGTGACACTAGAAACTTCTGCTCATGTGATGTTGTCACTTACTGTAGGATTGCAAATGTTGGGGCAGTTTTTGTATCACCAAGCCTTTCCCAGATAGAGGCGATTTTCCTGGCAAATGCATTTCACTCAGCTGCAGAAAGCTGTGCCCTGTAGTCAGTATAAAGGGCATCTGCAAGAAGGGAAACTGGTAAAGTGCTACAGGCAGCTGTTCAGATTAACCCTTCCTAAAATTTTCTGTTTATGGCACAGCAGAGGTTGACAGAAAACAGAGCTATGTCCTTTACCCCAAATCCATGCCTCTAAAATCTATTGGCTTAAAACAAGTGCTCACAGAGAGTAGGAAGAAGAGAGAGAATGAAGAAAATATAATAAAACAGAAAAGTTCATCTATGAGATAGTTTTAATTTTTTTTTTTTTTCCCCTGTAAGTATTTCAGGATTTTTCTTTTTGTTACCACAGGATAGGATGAGATATTGGCAGGAAGAGAAAAGGCACATTCTTCAGGGAGTGAAGGCTGTACTTCTTCCCAGCCTTGCAGCGCCTGTGCTATGGAGCAGGACATCCCAATGGAGCAAACCCATCCGCAGCTGGTATCAGGAGGAGCCTTTCTGCTTGCCCATGCCCACACCTACCCCAAGCACCATTTCTTCAGCAGAGACACCAGGCAGCAACAGACCCCAGCCCTGCTGTGAAGTAAACCCCAACCCAACTGACCAAAAGAACTCAAAAAACCTAATGTGACCAAGGCAATCCTTCCACAGACAAGTTTCCTTTATAATAAAGGCTGTTAACTATTTCTGCTTCTTCCAGTATCAGATGCACTTTTGCCCTCCCAACAATGCAGAACTTAGTTCTTTTTACACTGCTGTAGGGACAAAAATATTGCTCAGATGAACATTTACTGGAAGCCAGGAGGGTGAGCTGGGGCAGGACAGCCGTAGATGAGTTCTGGTCATCAAAGCACACACCGAAAGTGGCACATCCATCGCTCACATTAAAATATTCCAGCTCCGCTGTACAGATGACTGCAACGAGCTTTGTGTTCTTAGGATGGGCACTCGCACAGTGCTGCTGAGCAGCCCTGTCATGTAGCTCCACTATTGCTAAACCCAATCCATAAATCAAAATGGGAGGATATAAACCAGGACGGAGATATGACTGCAGAGTGCCTGAGATCTGAGATCAATATTCATTTTACAAACCTCTCCAGAAGAGTTCCTTAATTAATTGTTGGAATTAAAGTCAAAATTGACCCCTCAATTTGTTCCTGTGGCCTTTAAATCAATTTTCTTTTCTTTACAAATCATCGTTTTAGGACTGGCAAATGAAACACCACTTTTTTTCTTTATTAAGTATAAAAAAAAATACCCACTCTCTGAATATATTCTAAACAGGACTCACAGGGCATGAAGCTAGCATCTCCCACTTTAATCTAAAACAGGGGAAATATTTTCTCAATTACAAGCCAATACAGAGAGTTTACCCCATTTGGCTTGCATCCCCGCGTGCACACACCGCTCCTTCTTTCCGCCTCTCCAGGCAAAAAGCTGATCCCCAGGGCCCCGTTTCTTGGTCCACTTATTAAGCCATGTTGCCAGCACAGCAGGGAGCTCTGATTGCAACGAGCAGAAATATTTGCACACTGCCACAACCATGGCTTCCTAACCAGCCTTTGTTTTCCTTTTCTTAACAAATCTTAAACGACAGCAGAACCACATCGCAGGTTACTGAGTGCGAAGACTCCCTTATTTCATGCAACTGTGTATCTGCCATAACTTCACAGTCTTTTACTGAATTTATCCTCACACTGTGATCCACAAGGTAGGGAAAACAGGATTCAAGAGATGAATGTCACTGAAGTCCCAGCTGGTCCAGACCGCAATTTCCCAAGCTCTCAGCGTGAGCTTTGTAATCCGTTCGCTACCTTTTTCTGCATCTTTTCCTGGATTCCCTTACGTCCATTATTTTGCTGACACTTTCAAAGAACTGCTAAAAATCCCAAGTTAGATAAAGCTGGGTTTTTTTCCTTATAGCTGACACGCTGATTGCACCCTCCCAGTATTTTATAGCTTGGTCCTTTCATAACATTGTTCTCTGGGAGAGCAGGTAGCTCCCACCGACCAGCTGGGGATGCTTTCTCATTGATGATGCTCTATCTTGCAGACCCAAGACTGGATTAAGACATATTATTTCCCACCCTGACCATGGGAATTACATGAAAAGCCCCACTCAGAGTGACCAGGATGGGTCTGCAGAGTGGTCTTGACAGCAAGAGCAGCCTCTGCTGGATTATATATTGATGGCAACATGAGACTTCATTCCTGATCTCCAGAACTTCATGTAGTTGTATCGCAGGCTGTTTCCTCATCCATACATGGGGCCAAGACATCCAAAAGCCCTCTAAAACCTAGGACAAGAGGCATGTGAGCTTGACATAAAGCATTTTGCTCTGCAGGAGTGTAAGTTGGCAGAAACATCATTGTAAATCAATACCTCATGGATTTTTAAAATATTATTCAGAATACACCTATTTAGTTGCACTTCCTCAGTACAATTAAGAGAATTAGTAAGTAAATAGACATATAATCCTCTGGGTCAAATTTTCCAAGGCTGCGGTGGGGATGCCAGGTGTGCTCTGAAGGCACCTAGAGATGTTGGCAGGAGGAATCAAGTCACTGCTTACCCGCCCAGACACCATGAAGATGGGCAGTGAAAATGGGCAGATACTATGTCTGCATTTTAATGGCACAATCCTGTGCAATTTTTTGAATTGATAGCTCCACACAGCATTCACAGATGAATACCATCTGGTGTGGTGATTTATTGCCCCTGAATTTCTCAAGTTACTTTTTTTTTTTTTTTTTAAACTTTTTTCNCTCATCTTACCTTTTCCTTATATTTTCTCTCTACAAAAACATTTTCTATAGAAATGCAGTTGAGAGGCATTTCCCTAACATGTTATTTTATCATAAGATAAACAGTGGCCTGTCACTAGACAGACCAACAAACAACTGATGTATGGGATCTATTTAATCTCTCTGCAACTCCAGAGGCCTTCTGGTCATATGCTGTTCTTTTCCAATATTATAAGAGATGCTCACAACAGGTCATATGGAAAAATTAATACATGAAGATGGCATTAAAGAATCTGTTTTAATGCACATACACAAGGAGAGAAAAATCTGTTGTACAAGCATCCCTAAACCTGGTACCTCCTAACTTTTAAATGGCTGACCTGGAAGAACACAGTAAACTTCATTGTGGCTTTTATTGTAATTTTAGTGTAACCTTCCTAACTTTGATTTACACTTTATTTCCAGCTCTCATCTTACCTCTTTCAGTGTATGTGATGTCCATCGCTATAGCTCCCAAGTTCTTTGTAATCCTTAATACGTCTAGCCTTTTAGTGCTGGCCCATAATGATATTGCTCTTGGACCAGAGGCTGAGCAGTAGGAACATGGGCCATGGGGGCCAAAACAGATGATGCTGCTGGGCATCAGCAGGACTGGGAAGGCAAGCCTGTGCTTTGGAAAGGAAAAGGGTCTTCTAGGTGAGGTAGCGCAGCTTACTGCCCTTACAGCAAGGTACAGTGCAAAGGCACTGATAACTCAGGCCTATGGTAATCAAATGGTTTTTTATTTTTTAAATTCTGTATTACAAGATTTTTTTTTTCTTTTTTTAACTATGGAGAGCAATTAGCTAGATTTGTGATATTTTGGGAAGCAACTGCTGAGGAGCCTTGCACATGTTTGAGATTGGGTGGGAAACCAAAAGTTCTACCAGGTTCACCAAAAGACATTTTTCTCCCACCATGAAAATAAATTTGCCCTAAACTGGAGTCTCCAGAGAGAGCTCCGAAGCCTCCCTATAGCCTGGGACACGCGGGAACCCCTGTACCTCTGCCATGCTCGGTGCAGAGCTGAGCCCCTCAGGGTCCTCCCCATGCCCCCATCTCCTTCCCAGCCAGGCAGGGAGGCATCACCTCCCTGATCAGACACTGCCTAGGAATAACACCCACAGCTCCAGTCCAAGATCAAACCTCCATCAGCAAACACAGACGTAGCAAAGGCCAGCCAGGTTCACGGCCAGGAGGAGAAGCCTTTCCTGGTGGCTCCAAAGGGAAGGTGAGGAAAGCTCTGATCCACCCTCTATTCATACAAAGAACAAACTCTGAACTATTTGTGGTTTTGTTTGTTTTTTTTTTAAAATATATCTACCACATTAGACAACCAAATCACCCTTTTTACCCTGCTAGGAGGAAAAGTTTCCCTTATTGTTTAAATATGGTAGACTGAATGGAAACCAGATGAGAGATTGTCTGTCCTTTTACTTATATGAAAGTATAATTAAAAGTCATGTTAAAGTTGGGAGATCAAGAGAGTTTGTGATAGATAACAAGCTAGGAGTTGTCAAAACTGTCAGGCCATTAAGAAAAGAAATAATTCACACCCCAGTAATTGCTTTTACATGCATTTTCTTATAAATCCAGGAGACATGAGTCACTGGTCCTTACAAAAGAGCCTTGTTTATCAGCCTCGAATACGCTATATTGCACCTTTACTTTCAGGGAGTGTTTGCCACAGGTATCGTCCTCTGAAGATGTAAAGAAAGCGAATGCAGCACTCAGTGTCACTGTGGTGTCCCCTGCTCCTCCCCGTCCCCTTCCCATCCGCGGAGCCGGGGACGGATGCAGGCACCGCAGTGCCACGCTATCCCCGGGCATCTCGCTGCCAGCAGTGGCAGATTTGGTCCTGGGCACCTGTAATGTGCTAAAAAGTTTTGGCTTTGCAAAACATCACGTGAAGATTTGATTTTTCTTCCTCCCACACAATTCTGTGATTTCTTTGATCTTTTGAAGCTGAGACAAGCCTCAGCTAAGTAAATCATGCAACCAAAAATTTTGGAGTAGTAGCAGCCTTCCTCCAAACTGATGTTTGCACTCAGGCTTCCTTGTAGCAGCTCCTTGGTGTGCTTGGGGAAGCCACAGCAATGTATGAAGGGATGTCACTGCCACTAAGCATTATTTCCACACCTTCAACGGAAGGAGGATTGAAGCCACCTGCAAAGTTTTGCTTCTTATCTGAAACGGGTATTTTGGGAAGGAGGAGGGGGGGAATGCTGAGAGGGATATCTTTTAAATCAGATTATTGGCAACATTTCTGACCTCCAGGTGTTGATTGTATTCGTGTAATGAGGGACACTAACCTGTTTAGGATGAGAGGGCTGACTGAAGCTGATATTAGAGGGGGGCATAAAACGCATTGCAATACCCAATCACTTGTACAGCATTCAGCCACTAGATGCCCCCGCAAGCCACGCAGTCTGCTGGGCACCGCCTGGGTTTCGGCAGGCGGAAGAGACAAAACTGAGGCTCAACCCAAGTAGAAGATGTATTTTTTTTTTTCTTTTGCCAGGGTTTTTGGCAGTGAGCGTTACCTCTTTAACCAGCATCGCTGTGTTATAACAAGGGACGTGGGATGCGTGTACAAAGGGGCTTCAGAACCAATGCAAAACCTTAATGGCCCTTGACCTTCTCCTGTGCTGTTGCACAAGTGAAGACATGTCTCCTTTTCCACTGGCCAGTTTGCATGGTGCTGAAGAGCAATACAGGGAGATGTAAAAAGCCAACAAATGCTGCAAAAGGCTCCAGATGTCATTTACTTACAGTGCTGCACTATATAGTGTCAACTCATTTCCACAGATGCCCTCGACACTGCCTGTCCAGGGAGAAGGATGTTATCACACAGGCTGATTATTGCTTCCAGCTCAATGCTTCCTAGGCCTCCATTTATTTTACATACCATTAGCAGGGTAACAAAGCCCCTCCAGCTTTCATATTCACCTTTCCTTCAAAAGGCACAACTGACTGCAAAGGGATAAGAAAGAAGTAGTGAGCTTATGTCTATATGCACAGGTGTTTATGGACCAAGGTGCTGTCATCTTTAGGAGTGAGGCACTCAGGTTTGGTGCATCCGTAGCCACGACCAAGGTCAGACCAAAAGCTGGGACAGGACCTGTTACTTTCCCAAACCCTGTTTTTTGGGCTTGGTTGGTTGTTTGTTTTTTTTTTTTTTTTTGGTGGTGGTGTTTTCTTTTTCAATTCCTTTGAAGATCTCCATGTTCTCTGTAGAGATTACCCAAGCCTCATGTGCCCCCGTGGGCAGGGCGAGCACCAGTTTCGCTGTGAATTTCAGCTACAAACCTGGCTACGCAGTTCTGAACACTCAGAGAAACAGAGATCTGGGGGTTGGACCTGCAGCCTGATCTGTACCAACACGCACCTCTCATGGATGGAGAGGCTGGGCAGGAAGCGCCTTGTGACTCATTTTGGCTCTTGCTAGTCTGTCCACCTGAGTCCTTTTCCCACCAGGGCTGTAAAACCCCACCAGGTGCTGCTCGCCCAGTTCACACGCTGGCTCTGCTCAGGAGACTTCAGCTCGCAACCTCCAAAGTAGCACCGCCAAAACAGCTCCTGCCCCACCACCAAGTAAAAATACATTTACTTGTGGAAATAAATGCCCGTGCGAGCATCAGGGTAACCCACGCATGGGCTTGAATTTGTACCCTGCACTGGGGAGGGACTGACATCTCTTCTGCTGCTTGCTGTGTCCAGAGGATACGTTTTCTGGACAACCCTCCATCCATTGCCCATGAGGCAGGATAAGTGCTGGGTTTTGTTTTCTGGTGGGTCTTAAAAAAATCTGAGAGCTGAGAACGAAGCTATCTGACCATTTAACTGCAAAGCTGTTATCTCTCAGCAATAGCCTATGGCTCCTCAGCACTTGGACTTGTACCTGGCACAGAACAGGGCTCCCTGTCCCCCCTAAACCTTCCCTCTCTGCAAGAAAAGCTGTTTGCTCTTTTCTGAGCAAAACCCACATCTCCCTACCTCCAACCATGCTCTCTATCACCAGGCGTTCATCTCCTCCTGGGGCAGTCACCCTGACACTTGTTTTAAAGGTTTCCTGCTGGCAGCAGAGGTCAGGATGCTGCAACCCGCAGGAGCACGGCCAGGTCTCCCCCACACGGGAGGGTGACGGGGTCTGTGGTGGCCCCACACACCACAGGGACCCTGTGGCCGCACCATGCCCCCCATTCCTGTCCCCACCAGCGCCTCCTCAGCAGCATGGGCCCCTGCCACCCGCCTTGGCTCACCGCCCTCCCCGCAAAGCAGACTCTCCTAAGTATTTGCTGAAGGGAGATCCTCGCTGATAAGGGAGCTGGGAGGCTCTTCAGGGTGACCGCAGAGGGAGGATTAGGGCTGTCTGGGCAGGGATGGGCGCTACAGGAGGCTGTTTCCATGGGGAGCAGGAATCCGGCTCCGTTGGTGGCCATCCTGCTGCACTGAGCCTGAGGGATCCTGCCAAAACAGAGACTCGTGTTCACCTCCGTGATTCACCCCATTGACGGTGTGAGGGTTTGGCAAGACCTCTGAGCAGAGCAGGAGCACAGGCCTTCAGGATGCCACCTGCAAAGCAGAGTCCTTCACGCTAAGCCAGTGCTTTCAGGGCAAGGACAACCTCTGCCCACATGCTCGTACAGCACCTTGCACAACATGTCCCCGGAAGGATGATTTCCAAGGTGCACTTGGAATGGACGTTTCCCTTCCCTGCTGTCCTGCACCAAGATGGCCGTGGAAAACACCTTTGGAAGAAGAAAACATAGCTATCATTCCTTCCCCCACCCTTTTTTTCTTTGTTTTTGGTTGGCATTGACAGCTACAGGGAACAATGTGGCTTTGAGGCTCCCAGTTCATGCAGAGGAGGGGATGGGACCGGGGTGCTGAGCTCAGTGGCAGCTGTAATCCTTCTTTAATCGCTGTATAAACACAACCAGTGATTTCCATGGATTGGTGTAGCTGAATACGTTGCCTTCCAACTCCAAGAGGAACCTTTTAACTGAAAAAAGCTCATATTTTTCTCAGATGGGACTAACATATACCCAGCTCTCAGTATGTCAGCAGAGGTGCTATAATTTATAAAACACAGTTAATACCAGAAAACCACTACCGTGGACATAGTTAAATAAAATTAAAAAACCAGAACAAATGACAAAAAAATTTAAAAATCCTTTATCCTTCGTGGATACAAGCACATTTATATAAACAGTTGCAGCCACATTATACCACTTTTCCCATATCAAGAAACAAAAACAGCACAAGCTTGGCGTATCAAGCAACCCCCGATTTTGACAGCTGTATGCACGGCAAACTACAAGCTCAAATCACCGAGCGCCACTCGCCAGCACTGTAAATCACTGTAGCACTAAAGTCAATGGAGATAGATTGATTTCAGCCAGCTACACACCCGACTCGGTAATTCCACAAATAAACTTTTCAGGTATCAAAATACTTTCCTGAATTTCAGGATACTGGACAAACATTACAAAACTCAAGAGAATTTTTCTGTGAAATAGCTTGAAGGCTTTTGATGCATTTGGTTGGGTTGTTAAAATCCCACATAAGCCAGCTACAGTCAAAACTTTTTTCTTGTTATAGGAGTAGACTAGACTGAAAATTGGAGGAAAAGGCATTTTCCTCTAGGAAGTGCTGATACGCAATTTTGGTTTTATCAGAATTTTCCACAGGAGAAGAATATTTTTCAGTAAAATATCATGACTCAAAAATGTGTCACTGTGCTTCAGGTTTTGTCCCTTAAGGCTTTTTCTTTCCACATTTTGTTTTGTAGGCTAAGTGTTTTCACCAAAATTCGTAAGACCTTGAATGTTAAAGACTTTTCTAGCTTAGCGCACACGATTTCTCTGTCTACGCACATCCTGGGAGCTGCAGGTTGCAACAAAACTTGGCCTGGAAAGGAGAATGGAAGCAGAAGGTACTGAAAACCACAATTCCCATGAGACATGCTAATGCCATTTTGCACAAAAATACTTTGTTTTTCAGCCAGAACAGCTTAGTTGTCAGTAGTATGATATACAAATACCAAGATTTGGGGTGGAAAGCAGATGTGCACATGAAAAAGGTCATTTTTAGTGAAAAAAGCCAACTTTGTACCAAAGGAAAAGAGGAAGCTACACCATAAATCTGACAAGCTGTATTTCTGGGAGAGTCCTGTGAAATCACAGCCCAACAGGGACTTTGCTATTCACCACATTGGGGTCAGGACTCCTCCTTTAAGATGTTAAACACTGCACAGTGTTGACCAAAAGTGGCACCGATGTTCATGTCTGCAAACTGGCTCTCCAGGTCACGCTCTGCACATGGAGTGACACAGACATCCCATCAAAACCATCTCATGACAATAGCTACAACTAGGACCAGCATATTTGCTCTGGCTAAGGTCTCTAGTCCAAAAAATGGCCTCAATGGCCCCAAACTGGCCCCAAATATTCAGACCACATTTCTGCTGGTAGGTATACCTGTGGGTATGAGAGCTGCAGCCATTTGCAGGCTTGTGCCTAAGTGGGATGCGCAATCTGAAGATGCTGTGCTTGAGCAAATAAGCTGAGCAATGCCAAGAGCATCACCTGCCAAAGCCACCCCCCAACTCTTGGTTTCAAACTTGCTCTGATGCAGTCAGCTGGAAGGCAGGGTGGCCAGGTCAGTGCAGTTCTGCCTGCAAAAGCCCATGGAGGTGCAGTATAGCCTTTCACTTTGCTGCCATATAATACCTGCCCACCCACCTTGAAGGAGCACCTTTCCTTTCTTTGAGGAACGGGTCTTAATTCCAGCAGATTCCGTTAAAGCTTTCATATTAACTTTCTGAACATCTACAAATTTGTATGAATATGGAGACAAAATAGAAGACAGACAAGTCCAAGCCTATGAGTTTTTTGTGTACACACATCCCCAGCCATCTCAGGTATCGTGGTGACCTATTCAGGGCAACCAGCTCTGTTGGAGACCCTCGTATCCTTATTCATCCACTCATACAAAACTTCGCTCTCAAAGTTACTAAGATTTTATGAGTCGTTACTGCAAGGGTTGGTAGCGGTCCAGGTTGTGTACCTACGGTAGTAGCTCAAGGATTTTCTCAAGAAGAACTTCATCTTGGTTACGAAATTAAGGTATTATAGGAAATTGCATAGAAAAGCTGAGTAAAACACTCATCAGGTTTCCACAGGTAAATATTCAAAGGATAGAGATTTGAAGCCCAGGGATCCGCATCCCTTGCAATCCATTTTAAAACATGAAATGACCAAACACTATTTCCCATAAAACATAACCCAATTTGAACAACTCCCCATGCAACCTTGCGCCCAGGATCCCTCTAAAGCAGGACTAAACTCTGGGTCTTCAGCCATGCTGTGGCAAGACCAGTACAAGCACACAAGGTAAGGTATAAGGCGTTCCCTTTCCATTTGAGTTATTCCACTTAAATGCTCCAAAAGAAGTCGAGGGCACACCTATTTTCATGAGTCACTAGGAGGAAAGCCATTGCATTATGGCCTATATGATACCAAGCTGAGCTAATCCAAGATCTGGCCCTCGGACTCCGCAGCAGCACTTGGCTTCTGAACAGTCAGGAAGATGGGTATGACATACCAGGGATAGGATGTTAGTTACTGAGAGAGAGGGATGCAGGCTCTCCAGTAGTTAAGGATGCAGCTGGTATGTTACGAAAGGACAGATTTTGGCTACCTTGCAGAAAATTTAAAAAAAAAAGTTGTCACACTTTTCTTGCTGCTGCACTGAAGTTTCACGGAAAGGTTTAAGGAGACTGCTGCAAAAAACCTTGGTGAATTCCTATTTGTGCATATGCATTTCACACACACACACAAAATCCATCAAAAACTCCCAAAAACTTTTGATAAGCAAGTAATCACCCACTGGGGAGTCACACCTCTGCCTTGCCACGTCTTGGCAGACAGCTCTGGGGACAGTCTTTGTCATACAGGCTACAAACATATACATGTTAGACTGTAAAACATCCTGTGCTCAAAACTGAGGGGAAAATGTATTTGCTGTCATCCCTGCATTTCATGGAAAACTGTTAAAAGTGAGAAGTATTAAATCATTATGTATCATTAAACCATAACCAAGCCATAACCATTAAGCCATCAAATCATAAATTTGGACGGGTAAAGGCCTCCATCTGAATTTCTTGAAGCATTGTGCATGTAGGCACAGACTCCAAGCACTGCGGCAGCGCGAAGAGCAGTGTCGATCCCCACCATTCAGCAAAAAACATGATGGCAGAGAAGACCTAGGTAATGAATAGTAGCATATCTTCTGCTATCCTACAGGAGACAGGCTGTTTTGAAACATAGGTCACACACTGCTCCCAAGGAACCAGACACAATGGGATCTGGACTGTCTGCATCTTCCATGGCCGTAGAGGACAGCTCTGATGGGTTTGCTCCTGTCCCTTTTCTCTAGAGATGAGGCTTTCAAGGATAAGCTGGAGACAACACTGATATGGGCTTCCCTTGCACATTTCCATTCATAAGCCACTGAGCCGGTAATTTTATAAGCCATAATTAGACGTTTTCTGACACCTAATCTGCTCATGTGTCTGTTTTAATTTTCCCCATCAAACGTGCAGAGGTAGACGACAGCAAAACAATACCCTCCTTATTTGCTGCTCGTTGGCCTCGGGAGGAGAGCCGCTCTTGATAGCTGCGACGGCAGGTTTCCGAGCTCAGAGAAGCGATGCACCAGCAGTGCTGGGAAAAAGAAACAAGAGCGATGGGCATTGCAAGCCCAGGGCTTGAGTGGGGCACTTGCCCTCTGCTCCTTGCGCAGGCACACAGCCAGCTATTCCCAGCTTACTGTAAGGAGCAAAATTTCCATTCTAACCCCAGGAACTGGAGAGGAGAGCGTTGCTGTACAGTGCAAATTGCTGGACATAAGCAAGAAGCAAAGGCCGGGGGAAAAACAAACAAAGTAAGCCTTTCAGGACTACACTGTCCTCATGGCACAGGAATGCAGGCAGTGTCTAATGTTGCAGGAACTCGGGAAACCCCTCCTTTCCAGCAGGTTCTTTCTTTTTTTTTTTTCCTTTCCTTTTTTTTTTTTTTTAAACAAGCCCAAGTTTACAAAATGTGCTTTGCTGAACTCAATCAGATTTTGTGTCGTTTGTGTGTTGGAGACTTTGCTCCTCAGCATTCTCACAGCCGTGTTCAGCCCATGGATACACCTCTGTGTGCTGTGCCTCCAGTCCACCCCAGCAACCGGGGCACATCCTTAACCATGGAGGCATTGCCCCAGACGTTGACAGCACATGTTTCAGCCTTGGGATGGTTTAGGACCGTGCAAGGTAAATACAACTGACAGTGTAATTGATGTGGTTTTTCTCAAAGAGGGTCGAGAGAGTTTTGTTTGTCTGGGTTTGAATGGCAGATCGCTGCAGCTCTTTTCATTGGTGCATTATCAAATTCCTTTCTTTCAGGTAAGAGGGTGCAGCCAAATCACGGCTAAGAGGATTAATGAAGATGTGTGGCACCTTAGTCTGAATTAAGTTCAGGTGAGAGCAAACAAAAATTCATCATCTAATGACCAGATATCCACAAAGGTCTCGCTATTTCCAGAAGAGCAGCCAAAACCTGGTGCCAGATGCCATCAGCAGTCCATATGAATCATCCCTGCAGTGAAGCTGTAGAACAACACATTGGTTTGCTATGTTCTTACTTGATAAATCACAACCTTATAAATCCAGGGAGAGGCAGGAAAACTTCAAGACCTCTTAACGCAGGGACTCTGAGCTGGGGTCTGCCTTAGGGAACATGTCTTCCTTGGAGCGCCAAATGGAAAGGATGGTCTGACTAGACAGGAATGGGGTCCATGAGTCCAGTCTCATCTGCAATCTATTGTGTAACCTTGGTGATTGGTGACTTCTAGCCTTTTTCTCTGAAAATGGAGGCAAATTCTCCAACTCTCAATGGTTAACTTCTAATACTGACCACAGGGAGTCTCAATACCATGGTGATGTGACTGTACAAAATATAGGACGGGAGAAAGATGCTAAATAAACAGATGAAGGATTCGGTCCAAAGAGAAACACAGTTATAGAAAACATTGAGGGACATCACTGAAGAAGTAGCAAAACTGTCAATCGATCTAAACCAGTGATGATGATGGGACTGCCTCACTGGCTGCTAGGCAGACAGCTTCACCCATGATTAGATAGCCATACGTGGAACTAGGAAAAGAGAAAATGGCTGGGATTTTAAGAGGGTAAGACCCTTGTCCCCATGAGGCACTACCTTTGCAAACAAGGAGGCAGATTGGTCAGAGGCACGTGGGATCAGCACTTGCATTTAGTGTGATCAGAAAGGCAGAGAGCTGTGGATGAGGAAGGAGATGTTAATTTGCTCTGAGACTAGGAGGGACCCACCCATGAAGTATCGGGTTGGTTTTCTGAAGGGATTAAGGAGTCCTCACCCTTTTGGGAATTCTCAGTGCTGTTTTTGTTGCTGTCATCCAACAAAGGTGTGGCACTGGAGAGGTCACAGGAGAGGTGAGCAACGTGTCAAGTGCCTGCTTCCCCCAGGATGGAGCAATATGCAGCAGCCAGACCAGGTGAGTCAGAAGAAGGGGAAAATAATAGGGAAGACTGGGAACTTGCATCAGAGCTTCCCGATCAGAGCTCAGTCCCTTATAATCCTTTACACTGATAATCGATGTTAATAGCTACTGAACTCTCTATCTCTCTTCGATTTCAGTAGAATAAGCCATGGAAGAAAGAAAGTGAACTCTTCTCCAAAGAAACAGTTTGCCCTACAGTTTGCATGGGTTGGACTTTCCCACCCTTCCCGTAGGGCTTGGATCTGGCACAGCTCTTCCCCAGCTGTGGAGGCCATGGCCACAGAAAACCGCTTTCTCCTCCAATAGCAATGCCAAGGAGTACAAAGAGTCATTCCTGAACACAAAACCAATAAAAAAGGGAAAGTGGTGCCATCTTCTGCAGTCAAGCTCCTGCCCACAGGATTTGAAGGGGAGTGGCAATGACAACAGGGTCACTCTTCTTGGTAATGGCAGGTAGGGGCAATGGCCACATGTTGTGCCTTATGAGGTTCAGATTGGACATTAAGAAAAAAAATTTGTACTAGGAGGGTAGCACAGACCTGGAACAGGTCACCCAGAGAGGTGGTGACATCTCCTTCCACAGCAGTGATCAGGGTTTGGGTAGTCCAAGCCATGGCTGTCCTGATCTGGTGTTGGGGACAGTCCTGCTCCAGATGGGAGGTTGGATTACAGACCTCCTGAGGTCCATTTCCACCATCACTTCTATGAGACCTTAGGGGAAGCAATAAAGCAGAAGTGGCATAAATAGAATAATCCTTCCTATTTTGAAGCCTCTTGTTATTTTCGCAAGTCATCAAATACGTATTTGCATGCAAATGAGGACAGTGCCATACACCAGTGGGTAAGCACAGCATGGGCTGCCAGTTCTCTTGCATCCCCCATCTCATATTAGGAAGCAATGGGGGCCAACTCTTCTCCAGCCCTTCCTAGTAGGCAGAGGGTCCTCCTTCGAGGAGTGGGTTGTGTCTTCTGGGGAACTGCTGGAAGGGACTGAGGGCTGAGCTGTGCAGGTAGCCCATTTTCACTACTGATGGGTCAGAGGATTGTGTGTTTAAATTCCCAGACTTTCTCCTTTTTCTGACCACCTACAGGGGGCTGCTTTATGTGGCACTCCCTGACAGAGGTCTCACCAGGAAACTGGGAACAACTGGTTTAGAAGCACAAGATGACAACCCGGTCTCCACTGCCCTGCTGCTCCCATATTGGTACTCCAGGTAACGCCACTTTGTAACTTCTAAAGATGCTGTTGTGTTGATGCCACCAAAAAGCCACACTTGAAGCCTTCACATGACAGGAAAAGAATGCTTTTCAGCATGAGAAAACCAATACATGCAACAACTAGTGACTGGGCACATGCTCATCTCTTAGCAGCTCTGCGGATGCCGCTGGAAATGACTGTGGGATTTTTTAAGGGCACATCAAATTGATTTGGATCTGTCAAAACCTAACGCCTTGAGCTCCATCTGTGTTTCGAGTGTCCCTGCTGGAGGAGCAGAGGGAAGATCAAACACAAGCCGAGAACAGGATTTTCCTTGCCTTATCCTCACCAAGTATGTTTGTTTAAACAAGATGGGTGGAACCAAAGACATGCATGGGTGAAACTAAAAGGAGTCAATCTATATGCCTGAATACTTCATACCAGCACATTTGCTCAAGTATGTTTCCTTGCAATCCAAAAGCCCATGGAGTCCTCACAGCTCACCAGAGTCAACATCTTCTTTCCTTTGAAAAATTTTGCTTACCACCCAGGCCTTTAAATTTAGCCTTTTTCCCCTGCTGCTAGTTTACTTCTTCCTGCCTCTGGTATTCCAGGCAGTGGGTTTACCTTCCTCACATCACACACCACCTTTTAAAACAGACGTTATGGGGTGGGGATCACTACTCTGTGCCAGCACCAGCAGGTAACGCCCCAGCCCCAGCCTGATTTCTCAACCCTTCCTTAACTCCCCATAAAGAGGGCGAACAAGTCTGTAGCTCATCCCCTTCCAATCCATTATTCCACCACTTTCACAAATTCAGTCTAGTAAATGGGATGGGTGGGTAGAAACCTTTACGCAGTATTAATACAATTAATTTCAGCAGTAGAGTCATTCTGCAGGAATTCAGCCATGTACAAAACATCCTTTGCATCCCTTTTCTGTCTATGAGCAGATCTCTGGACCACATCAGATACCTGATGCACCCTTTCTGGAGTGAAGGCTGGAAAACCTGTTCAACGCCCCTTGCAAAGAGCATCTCAGACATGTTATTTACAATAAGGGGGAGATCTCTCCAGTGTTGCTGGATTGAAGCACTGCTAGACAGAGGATCCTAAGCTATTTAAGGCCTTTGAGGGCACTGAGCCCAAGCCGTGCCCGTCGGACTATAGGTAAAGGGGCTGCTACACTGAACCGAGGTAGACACAGATCTACTTAACCTGGAATGACTCTCCTGGGATAGTTTGCTAGTAAATGGGTGACACCTGGCCATCAGGAGTCTGACAGCTTTGCTCCAACATGGCCCAAAAATACTCCAGCACTTGCATGTGCCTCCACAGCACGTCCTACCCCACCGCTGAGCAACCTTGCTCCCACCAACAGCACCACACAGAGCTTCACAGTAATACACACAGTGAGATACCAGAAAACCAGGACTAGAGTGGATGAAGAGTTTGGAAACATGTCCTTGGTGAGTAAACACTCTTTTCCTTAAAACAAAACCAAACCTAAAACAACAACAAAACAATTTATTCACACTCTTTGGAAGATGCTAATTAAAGTTTACTTTAAAATACTAGCAGACACGAGTGTGGGCTGTAACAGGAACATACTGTGAAGTGACAGGTCTGCAATAATCCCATGCCTCAGCCAAGTCTAATTCATTCTGATCACACACAGGTCCGAAATCCAGGGAGGCTCTTGGAGCAAAAGCATGTGCACTTGTGGGAGGTGCAAGAAGTGGCTCTGGAGCTCCGGAGGTGCGAGAGCGAGAACAGGTGTGAGAGCAAGGGTTAATAAATGGGGGGTGCCGAAGAGCCCAGCTCTGCAGCAAGCAGAAGAAAAGCTCTCCCTGCTTCCCTATGGCAGCTTTGCAGAGCTCTCCCTCGTTTGCCAGCTCAGGGAAGGTACCTCCTTCCAAGGTTTGCTCTAGTCTAGAGCAATCTGGCTGCAGAGAACTGGAAGGAGCTGTGGGAAAGGCTGAACGCGGCTCGGTACTGGAGGATGAGACACCACAACTGCTTTGCCTCTAAGAAGGTGGGCACACCATCATCACACCAAATGGAGTAACTCTCTTAGCTTTTAAGAGCTGACAAACCACTTGCTCCTCAGTGAATCCAAATACTGCCTCAAAACTCATGAACTGGGGAAGAGAGGTTACTTGTCTCCTGCTTTCTCAAGGTTTTCACTCGTGCATGGTAATTTAGGGACATGCCCTGATTGCTCCTAGGTGCAGTGCCCAGAAGAGATCCAGGTGCATCTCAGGAGGCATTAGGAGGGCCTGGGCAAGGGGCTGAGGACGAGGAGAGCCAGGGGTGATGCAGAACCCTGGGCTGGGAGCTGCAGCTGCAGTCACCTGAGCAAGGCCCATGCTTTCTAACAGGTCCAGAAGTCCTCTATGCTCCATCACTTATCTGGAGCCAGGCATTAGCTGAAACACCAAGCACTGACAGAGCAGCAAAAAAAACCTGTGAGGGCAATACTGAAATAAAAATTAGTTTCTTCTGGTGATGCATGTTACAAGCAACTCCACTGTTGCCAGAGCAACACCATGGCATTTGGGCCCAGACAGGTACAGGGTGTTGAGGAAAAGGCTGATGGAGACGGGCTCCATGTCCCTGAGTGTGGCCCTACACCATGTGCTTCACTGCTTGTTTAAACTCATATAATGTGTTCTAGGTCGGGTAGGAAACGCTACAGCATGGGATGCGTACTGATTTTTTTTAAAGACACCACTTCCTAACTTGCATGGGTCTATTTCTAAAGGACTCAGTAGTTACCTTCATTTCAAGGTCCTTCAGTAAAAGAGGTCAAGAGCATCAGTACTGCAGCACATAGAGGTCATTGCATCTTGACTAGACAGTAGCTGGCTTACTGTAAGCCAGCTAGCACAGGCAGTGATGGCAGCATAGCCTCCAGCAACCAGATTTCAGAAGACATGATCTGATGCTACTCAGTGCCCACTGACTTACTTAGGTTGCAAAGACAGTGCTGTTCATATATTCTGAGTGACCTTCCTCCTGTAAGACACCATAACTGCTGCAAGGTTTAGAGCTGGTCCTAAACCGCTGCCAGAGCTGCCTCCCCTCCTAAGGAAGGCGCCTGGTTTCGCATTCCCACGCATGCCTCAGCCGTGCACAGAGGAATGCTCCTCTCTGTCCCTGCACAGGGAAAAAATCAGCATCAACACATCTGACTTCAGGGCATGTTTTAACCTGCCAAACACCAATGCCGAGCAAAAGTGCCAGGGAGATCGCCTCCAATTTACAAAGGACTGACCAAGCTTTCTGAAATCGCAAGAATATACCTGAAAGACTATCAACGGCAGGGAAAGAGGCAAACAGCTACGTGGGCCCCTGTGGTGCAGAAGGATGGTAAACACTCATTACGAGTTTGTCAGCTCTGAGTACAGCTTGGGGACTACCCCACATGTGTGGCACTGCCCCACTCCTGCCTCTATTCACTGGGGATGGCAATGAGAAGAAGTATGCTAGGTGTAATAGGAAATCTTTTCACCCGTTTCCTGCAGCCAGCATTATTTATTTTTATTCCATCTTTCTTTCCCCTGGTCTGCATATGCCCTGGGAAGGCATTTCAGGCGTAGGATTTCACTGAGATCCCACCTGTGCTCGCCGCAGCAATTCTCTCCCAGGCAGACTTTGATTAGATGGGACCAATAAACCATATGTCAGATGGGTGATTTCACTTTTAATTACATTTTCCAAAAGATAATAAATAGTTCCATTAAAGCAAACACGAACTGCCAGGCGCTTGCTTGTCAAGCCTGGTGTCACGTCACCCCTCGCAAGAAGCACCGCTTACTGCTGCACCAGATCTGGGGAGCCCAGGCTGCTTCTCACAGCCTTCTGCCCAGCCGATGCTCATCGGGAGCTGGCTCACACCCCTGCGGTGGCTGCGTGCACGTGGCACTCTGCGTTTCAGACGTGGCTGCTCCTCCTTTAACCCACCGAATATTTCACCGGGTAACGAAAATGAAAAAGGCAAACACATCCTTTTAAGTTATCATAGGACTTGAAGTGGAAATGATGAGTCTCTTAAGCACTTGGGAAAATCATACCTTTTATCCAGGCTTAGGCGTTGCTCTCACTGGTTATACCATCAGAGTACTTACAGCCTGTCATCCCCTCAACCATTCAAGAGAATTGCAACCTTATACGACGTCTTTAGGAAATCATCATCACAGACGCTGAGGGAAGAAGTTACTTCACCTCTCTTTCCTCTTGCAACCCAAAGGCTTTGATTTCCTTGCACGTGAACCTGAGGCCCCACTTCGTAACTCCCATCCATCCATGCTTCTGGATAGAGCACTTAGAGGTTACATGCTCTGCAGTATAGCAAGGAACTAACCCAAGCTTCCCCCCCGCCTCACCTGTCATTAAGTTCGTGTCCATATGATACATGAAAGCGCTCTTAGACCCTTCATTGATAAACAAAGTTTCATTCATGTGTTTTCTTGCTTGTGAAATCCCCATTACTCCCTGAGAGATAAATACATATAGATCCTAAAAACTAACCCAACAGATGGGAAGCAGTATAATGAATAAGTCTTAGTTCTTACAGTCTCAAGCTTTCTCCTTGGGCCTCTGAAGAGTTGGAAAACAAGGTCACTATAAATAATTTGGTATCCCAAAACTGTTTAATAAAAACATCCCTATGTTTACCAGACTGCTGCTTAGCTGCGCGCTCACTGACATCTCCCTAATTGGAGAGCAAGAACTTCAGAGTAGCTGCTTTACACCGATCAGAGTTTCTGGCCAGAAATCTAGGTCAGATCCAGTGTCAAATTTGCAGGAATTTTACTTTTTCCATATTAAGAGTCTCCTCTTTGAGCTGACGCGCTGCATTCGAAAACAAATATTAGTGAGTAATGTCAAGTGTGAACTGCAACCCCCAGGGGAATTCTCCTTAAAAGCTTGGTTAGATCGGTATCAAACAAACACTCCTGCACATACCTTGTGGTCTTTGGGTAACAGGGACTGTCACCTACAAAACCCAAATGAGCTTATTTCTTTTCTGCCATGAGATAATGACACTCAAGGATGAAGATTGTGGCCGCTCAGTCCAGAGCACAGCCAGATCACATGGCCTGATTGTACTGATCTTGCAAAAAAAGAAATAGGATTTGCATCATGATCCCTGAGCAATGCGAGTCACAGACCCAAAAAGCTTGAGAATAACTCAATCTTTAAGTTTAGCATGTGGACATAATGTCTAGAAACTGAACAAGAATGTCTGCATCCAATAGGCAGAGAGTAGAGAGAGCTGCCATCAGCATCCATGGATGCTTCCCACTAAAACACCTTTAAATAGCATCTTCTATTCAGTATCCTACAGGAGAAAATATAGCTATAATATCTTAATATAAGGGGATTTTGTTTTGATCCAAAGCAGCATCTTAATTTCAGATGTAACAAGTGGCAAGCTGCGTGTCAGATACCACCCAGATGAAACTTGTCTTAATTTAGAGTTGAAGCCACTGCTGACAAAACGTGACATTTAACCTGAGGAAAAACAAAATCTTCTCAGTTACCACCAATTTGCATCAAGACCAACGCCAAGCATCTGAGAGGGCATGAAGCTTGTGAACCTGTTGCTGTGGGCTCAGAAGAGGATGCTGTGCCTGTCTGGACTGTGTTTCTGAGGACACAGATGTGCGAAAAGCTGGAACAGAAAACTGGACAGTCTGTGTTTCTTCCCACAGGCCTTTTCCTGACATGTCATAAAATAATGCTGCCACTACGCTGCCTTCCCCAGCTGCTTTCAGGCTGTCAGAGAGCAAAGGAGCTACTCCCAGCCTTGGGAGAGATGGCTTGCATGTACTGAGGAGTTAAGTTTTCAGATCTACTCCGGAGCCCTGTGGCACTTACTGTGCACCAAAACCAGCATTTTTGTGACTCATTTATCATCTCTCCCTCCCCTCTGCCCACCTGACTTCAGATTTGCCAGACATCCAAATCTGACCCATGCCATCAGGCCTCATCTTGCCACAAGGGCATGAGCTCACCCTCCCTCTGCCAACCTTGGTGCCACCCCAGGCTTCAGAGCTGGATTGGGATGAATCCACCAAAGGAAGGGAGGGGAGGGGAAAAGAGACCTGCATGTCAAACCTGAAGCCCCTTGGAAAGGTGTGGAGGAAGGAGGAGCAAGGGGCTGGGAAGTACCAGAGCCACATGCCAAGCAGGGTGCAGGTGAGCGGAGCCCAAGGATTTCTGGAGGGGGAAGGACTTGGGACTGATGGATTTTGCTGCAGATATGACAGATCTCTTCTTTGGGTGAGAAGGGAAGAAATCCACACACACACTAAACACTGGCTGCAAAGATACAGAAACTGCTGGCTGAGGCAGAATAGCCTTGAAAGGGGTCCATAATCTAAAATTACACAGTTTGTCTTCCTCCCTCTTTGCCCTGAGATCCAGTTGACAGCAGCTGATGAACAAACATGCTGCTCTTCTCCTTACAAATGCAAACCAGCAGCCCTTACACTCTGCACTGATGTTAAAAATTCACTACAAAGCAGATACAAACCTTCAAATAACAGCAAACGTGCGGACAACTGCTAGAGCTGGACACCACTGCTGGGGCCAGACCAGTAGCATCCCGAGGCTCTCTGCCTTACACCCAGCGGGGGATTCTCTTCAAGTCCACTTTTCCCCTCCTGCACGTCTGTGCGTAACGGGGGAGATGTGTCCCTAAGCCTGGGCTCCTCTTTCTGCCCAAGCCCTCCTGAAACATTTCATCATTTCCACCTCCACAGTTTTTAGGGTATCCATGTAGCTTACAACTGCTTATAATATAGCTTACAACTACATGTAGCTTAAAATTATATAGCTTATGACTATAAGGTCAGTTATAACACATACCTTCAGATGCATCTAGAAATGAGGAGATAGGATTTCAAGGCAAGACTATCTTCCATTTCCCTAAGCGACATTACTGCACTTCGGTGTGGCATTTTTGAGTCTTAGTCCATGAAGAAACACGTGGAGAAATGCCTTTGGGTACAGAAATACTGAGTTACACACCTGCACAGATTACTGAAAGACAGATGTCACCACTATGGGCTTTTAAAGGCTATATTATTCAGTTCAAGATCAAGTTCCTCAAACAAGACAAACCCCCCATATCTTCTCCTTCAAAACTATGACTGCATGTTCAAAGTTTCAATATAAGCCTTCCCATACAGGTGGTGTCCGGCTTACACATGCCACATGCCCTACGCTCTTACTGCAGTATTATTTACTACTTAAAAGTTATTTTTCTTCAGGACAGCTTTTATCCCCAATATCCTGGCAAAGAATGGAAATTCACAGGACAGAACAAAAGCTGCAGCCAAGAAAGTCTTTGAACTGAAGTGCCCCAATTCTTTAGCATCTTCACCCTCAAAGAATGACCTGAAACTGCCTCCATATTTCATAACCATTAGTTACATGTCTGACTAGCTTCAAATCTACAATGTTGTTCAAAATCCAATTATTTTACATATTATAAGAAAAAAAAATGTGTACAGCTCACATTATGCATGAAAACTCATAGTGAAAACTAATTTCTTACCAAGTTTAAACAGCCTGATGGCGAAAAAAGGCATAAAATAGACATTTTGCTTAATCTGTGACTAGGGGTAAATATTCTTAGACAACTTTTAACCATCTGTTTCCAAGTTATGTTAAAGGACTATGAAAGTGCCCAAATGCCTGAAGTTTATATTTTTCCAGTTATAATATCATATTTTTAATTCTTGTTTTATATATCACCATACCTAGGTGGTGTTCCAAATACATAGCATCCTTTACCTGTCTGGGAAGGTGTTCCTCCCAGAACAAGAGGGAAAGCACCATAAAACTCTGGTTGTCATGCTATATGAGCACGCAAGACAAAATGTTGCAACTGCACAGCATGCATATAATCCCCATGGTAAACAGTTGCAAAAATATATTCATCTTCTGTGTCAGGAAAACTCAAACACTCAGGCTTTGGTTTTATTTCAGACCAGAATCCCATAGCCTAATAGTGCACATCATCTAGCATCCACCCAGTCCACACGTACCGATTTCCCCAGCACAGGTATTTTCTTTGCAAGTGGTGGTGAAGGCACACCTGGCTTTTCACTGTCCTTTTCAGGGAGGACAGGAGAAAAGAGTTGGTCTGGTATTTCCAGTTGCTGTAGTCAGGAGCAGGTGACAATATTCCTTTGGTAACTTCCAATGGCAAATCTTTTTTCTTCAAAAATGCCTTCCTGAATATTGTCCTAGATGTGTTGCTGTTGTCTGATGGCATACTCTGAGCCTTAGAGGTCAAACCTCTTTCCATCCTGTGTGTCCTTCATGCTCAGCACCCAATGGTTCTTGCCAGTGAAGCAGAGGAAGGCAGAGGAGACAGTTTTCCTTCTAATGCTCTTCATATCCTAAAGAGAAAACACAGTTAATGCTGATAGAAACAAAAGCTGCTCTTGAAAGGAAATTCTGTCCTTGGCTCCATCAGAAAGGAACGAGGGAGCAAGCTTTGACAGAGCAAGTAGAAAATCAGGATCATCCGAGTTAGACAGGACCGTTGGCAACATTTTCTTCCTAGTTTTGATGGCTCTTAGCTATTGTCATACCTGGAACCAAGTCAAATGCATGCTTATCCCACTGTGCAAAGCTATTTCTTTCAGCTTCTATAATAAATCAGGGGCATTAGCAAACTCTTACACAGGTTGCAATAAAGGACCATCCCATATTTAAAATGCACCAACTTCCAGCTGGGATCAATCGTGCTCCCTTTTAATTTTCATGGCTTAATTTTAAGCCAGCTAAACTCTCACTTCTTCCAAGACCGCTCACGCCAAGCGCCAAAATCCTTGATCACCTTCTGGCCCCAGTGGGATGGAGAGAGCCCTCGGCTCCCTGAGCATCAGCCCCCAAATAGCTCCAGGATGCTATTGATGCTCTGAGCATCTGTTCCCTGGGGAACTGGTCTCACCTGCGTTGCTCATACCCATTTTTACTACTCATGTGGTGAAATGAATATGCAGGTTTATGTATTTAGAATGACATCCCCCAGCTGATTCTCAAAAGCCTTTGGGCTGACCCCAAAGCACTTCTCTCCATCAGTATGGTTTACCATCCCATGGGACCTCCTCCATCCCCATCAGCTTTGCTCCCATTTTGGAGTTGCAGATGAGATGCTGCTGAGTGAAAAGTGGGAGACGCAGTGATTCGCTCCACGTGGTCCATCCACCCCGAAGTCAGGAGTGGATGAGCATCCACACTGCTGAGGAAGCTCTCTGGGACTTTCATGGCATGTCAGCATTTTCATGGCAACGCCACGATGCTCCTCACTGCAACATCAGGTAGCAAATCTTCTTGTCCATTGATGGGGCCTCGCTGGAGTGTTGCGCTTCATTTTTTATATATTTGAAACAATACTGTAAACGAATTTCCAGACAAAACAGCTGTTTATACATGCTTATTCCTCCCTACAAGTCATACATTCTGAAATAGTTCATCGGGGCTTCCAGTCAAGTTAGTTTGGAAAGTTTGAGTAAACCCTTTCAGGTAGTTATGAGAATAATTAGTTCTGTGTAAATTGAAAAAAGCCAGAGAAACAACAACAACAAAAAAATCCTGAAGTTTGCCATTTCTGCAATGGAGAAAAATATTTCATTGGTGATCTAACATTAGCTACGAATAGTCACAAAAATACCGTGCAAGTCTAGAAAATGGTGACTGATACACCTTTAGCTGCTGCTGCAAGAGGATGATGAACAGTTCCCCTTCAGGATGATGGCAACGGTCCTTATATTATTGCTCAGACCTGAGTATTTTAAGTGAGTGGAGAAATCTGCTGCTCGCAATAAAATTAGACATGAATGGTTGAGGAGACTCTTGACCTTTTTATGTCCGTTTTTCTGTGAAATTCTGCAAACTTTATTGGAGGCCACTTCCTGCATTCACAGAAAGCTACTTTTCTTCGTTAATACCCCAATAAGTCTGCAGAACTATGTCAGAGCCAGAACTGCGAAAGAACTGCTTTTAACTATTTCCTTTCAGATAAATGTAATCATCTGCTCAAACGCAGATATCAGAAATCAGCTGAAATCTTTTGCCATCTCTTCAAGGGCTTTTTTCCACCCTGAGGAGCAGCAAGATGAACAGTCACGTAACTGACTGCTGGCAGTGGGAGATGTGAACTTTGAATAGGTTGACTATGTCATTCCAAGTCCTAGCTCCATAGCACTAACTTTAATTGCCAGATAATTTCCACCTGCTGCTCTAAAATTTCATATGAATATACAGGAGATTTCCACTATGAAGTAGCTTTCAACACCATATGGGAAACTAAGTTATTCCCATTTCAAAGATGAGTTTGTGAAACCAAGAAAAACAGCTTGTTGACACTTGAAAATTGACTAGAAGAGCTTTTCTGGATGCTTTTAAGCTAGAAAAAGAACATGTATTAAGTCAAGTTAAAATAAATCAACTCGTATTCCAGAATGAGTGCTATTCTATTTGCATTCAGTACATCAATCCTTATGGATGTGCTTCTAGATATAGGCGAGTCCTAAGGCTCTCAGAGGCCATGGTTACCCTTTTTACTGGGTTTTAACTTGACCCAGTTACTTTACTGGGTCAAGATCTTGAGAAAGAGACTGAAGGGCTCCAGCCTGGAGCCTTACCAGAGCTCATAAGAGTCTGGTCCCCATAGCAGAAACCTGAGCCTGGAGTGGATGGAGATGTTCCCCGGGCTGCGAAGGAGTAGGAAGAGCCGCATGTCTCAAGACAAGATCCTTTTAAGCATCACACCAAGGGGCAGTTGCCCCAGCTCAGCAAATGGACTAGGAAACCTTCAGTGAGGGAATGGTGAGGATGGAGGTATCTTTCATCTTACCTCCCCATAACTCTGCACTCCTGGGATTTCATCACGCTTGAGATTCACTCCTCAGTGTGGCACTTCAATCTTCCATGTTAAGAATTTGAGCAGGATAATTCTCCTTCCAAAAAAGAAAAAGGAGAAGGAAAAAGCAAAAAGCAGAAGCTTTAATTCAATATCTTATTGATTAAATTATTTTCACCAAAAACATAAGACCTAATTTCAACCTCTGTCTGAAGATCAGATGCATCTTTTCTGCAGAGTGAAAGACTGAAATTGTCACTCAAGAATAATTCATCCAAGAGAAAAGGTAACTTTTACTATGGAGCCACCAGCACTCAGTGAGACTCAAAGTTATCTGATGATAATAAGTTGAACATAAGCACTCATCATCCAGACAAATTATGTTAATGTTTGCAGAAGGCTGAGAAGCCCAAAGCTGCCAAAGGAAACAAGTGAGGCTCTGATGCCCAAGTCTCTTAGACACTTTTGTACATCCCAGTCACAGCCTACCAGAGAAATACCCTATGGATGCAGTAAGCACTGCCTAGTTTTTCCAATATTAATACTCTCCATTTTAACCACCTGCTTAACCATAAGTGTGGAGAACAATCCCCTTCAGACCTCATTTGCATGTTCTTTGACCACCCAGCAGAGCCTTTCTCAATGGACTTGAGACCTTCCCCTTTCTACAAGAGGAAAATACTATGGGTTTTATCCCAAGAGACTTAAAGCCAGATGCTCCACACATGGCAGAATCCCCAATCACACCCACCAAGACTGATTAGCTTTGTCTTTAATTGGCTTCTTTTTTACCAGCATGACATTTACCCAGGTGTGGTTTTCTGCACATGCCTGGACCAAAGCTTGGCATCTTCAGCACAGCCACAGCCAGAGCCCCAGGGCAGGCAGAAGCAGGCACTGCACATCCACCTGCTCTGTGCTCAACCCAATCCTGAGCATCTGAAACCTCAGTGAAGACCCCCAAAGGACCTTGGAGAAAAGCTCTCCCTTGGTTCAAAGTGATGCACAGCACCTCCAAGCCCTCCCTCCACAAACACAGTGCCCTGCTGCCAGCCCATGCCCCAGGCTTTTCTGCCGTCATGTTCCCCAGTTTCCCTCAGGAAGCCTCCAGCCATGGCAGGGAGCATCATGCTACGTTTTACCTTCAAATGCCGCCTGAAGTCAGACCCCAGCCTTTGCCGCACACACCTGCAATCACTCTTGTCACAAGACAAGACTTCTTCAAATCTTGCCAAGTCCAAACAAGATGACTCTAATAAAATTCTAACATTAGAAATGAATGACTCCATTTGGAGCCTGGTTCCTTGATAACCTCCTAACACATTAGCTCCCTTGCAGGGTCTGTTCTGCATTTCATCCACCCAGCGCAGCTGACAAGGTGATTTCATAGCTGTCAGAGCTGAGATCCGATGCCCTCGATAAGGCACATCCCCTGGGCACTGTCTCTGCGGACACCTCTCATCGCAACCGTTCTCACGCTTACTAACAGATATGGGACAGCTCAGCGGACACCCCAACTTCACAGGTACAATTTTTTTGGGAAAAAACCTGTTCTGGGTACCTAAGGCTTGTTTAGCCCTGAGAATCAAACTTCAGAACAAAACCAAAGTGCTTTTCATCTTTCTCCCTAGTTAAAGCTTTTCTCTAAGTGCACAGGACGCAAACAGATTGGGGAAACCGATATTGCCCTTGGTGCTATGCCAGATTTTCACCCTTGGCCTCTCTCCTCTGTCTGGAGAGAGCAGAGAGTTATCAGCACCCTGATCTTCCTCTGACCTGTCAGCCTGGTGATATTTTCTTATAATTTAGCACTACACTACTGCTGACATATCTCACACGACACACTCTACAGCCAGGTGCCTCAGTTTCCCCTTCAGTGCCACACATAGATAATCCTCTGACTGCAAAGGAAGAAGCTGGAGGAGAAATTAGCCAGCAAAGCCCAAAGAAAATGGAGCGGAGGATGCCTGGGAGGAGCAGGACATGGCAGAGGGGATGACAGCTTGGAAAAACAGAGGAAACTCAGGTGGAGCGGGACCATCGGGATGGCTCTATCACTATCCCTTGTACATCAGCAGCCCACTGCTCCCCCACCGCGGTCATCAGCGCCTTTTGTGCAGGGATGCCGCTCATAAAGTCATCTCGGGCTTTGGCACAAGCTCCCAGAGCCAACACTGGCAAGAGGAGCAGCGGGGGTGCCGCAGGTTAAGCACTGCCCGCGCTTGCCAAATCAAGCTGGAGAAATTCGTATGGCAACTGCCTTCCACTTTGCTTGGCTCCAGGCAGTGCTATTAGTCTCTCCGCTTAATGAGCATTAACCACCAGCACACAAACAAACACGCCAAGCGTTTACATACGGCCGCTGAGTCTGATGGAGCAATGAACAGATGAGCTAAGCTGCTCTTTACATAAGGATACATTTCACGCATTGGCGCGGGAGGGAATGCAATTTTTCTGCCACAAAGCATATTCCGTGAGAAATTATAGGTGTGTTTCTCATGCCTAGAGAGAATAATAATAATTTTAGAATTCCTGAATTAGGCCAATCATTCATCCATGGGTAAAAAAAAAAATTAAAATTAAATCCTGCCTGACAAGCTGCCACCTGAAACCAGAGGCAGGTTCCTGACCTAAAACCAGCCCTCGCCAGAAAGGCGTCTAAATGAGGTAAAATGAAGCTCTTTGGTTTTGGAAAGGTTTGTTTTTTTTTTTTTTTTTTTTTTTTTGGAAGACAAATGACATGGATCTTCAAACCAGCTGCATGGTTGATAGGACAGCATAATGTAAGGGGTTCCCATGGTACAATCAGAAGGAACGTTTCTTTGCTATCTACACACATAGTAAGAGAGTTTCTGTCCTAAAGTGCTTGCAAGAGGGTTAGGATATTATCTGTAGGCCTGAAACTGAAACACCTCAGAGCTGGATTTGAATTTTTCCTTTTCAGCTCCACATAGCAAAATGTAGATATATCTGGAAAATATTGCATTGCTGGAGTTTCATTTCCCGTTTTGCTTCTTCGCTAGCATCTCCAAAGGCAGGGAAAACACTAGGTAACAAGCAACAAGGAGAAATAAAAGCATGGAAGGAAGCACAACAACAGGCATCAATGAGGCTTTTGTTGGGATTCTTTTTCCTTCCATGGTGAACGGGAAGGAAGAAAGACATGAAAAAAAAAACCTTATGTCAACATTTTTTAAAAGTCCAGGCCTTTAAAAATGCTGCATATTTCAGTCCCTGCAGAATAAAGCACCAGTTCAAGCCAACCACAAACTATTCTGATACAATCTGCAAAATTATTTTTCTAGTTATTTTGATGAGTGCTGAATAATTAGCAAGACAGCACCTGAAAGTGCCCGTTCCTGTTATCCCAACCCTTGTGCATCCCGGCTCTAACACAAACCTCTCCCAGGGACCAGGCAGGTGATTTCACCCCTCTTTCCCTGCAGCAGCAATGTTTGCTGGGGTGCGATGGGGAAACACAAACCACGGGACCAGAGCACCCTTCAGGTCACTGGGGAGATCAACCACACGCTGCCAGGATTTACTGCCTCCACCTGCGAAGGTGGCCCCGTCCCCCTTGCACAGTAAATCTCCCCTGCAGACAGACTGCACAAAGGCTTGAATAAATATTATCCTGATTTAATTTTTTTACCATGAGAATTAAACTTGTTCTTGTCTCTGTGTGGTGGTGTTAGGCTGCTTGGTCTCCTACAGTCCATTTCAGCTCTACTTTTCTGTGCTTCTAACTTATTATTGGAGCTGGATAAAAACTTGTGTGGGAAGGGAAGGTGGCGGAGTCACTTTTTTCACTTTTTTTTTTGTTGTTGATCAAGTTTTAGAATGACCTTATTCATGTCAAAAACTGCCCTAAACCAACGCGGGTTCCTGGCTGATGCTTGCATTTCTGTGCATATAGCACAGCATTTTCCAAATGAAACAGATGAGGTGATTCCTCCCCTCTTTGGGCACGGAGCACATTTTCCCCCTTGCTCCTTGCTTTCCCCAGTGCCTTTCATGACATATTGCCACGCCATCATCTCTTCTCACCCCCCAGTGAAACTGCACGCATGGGTGAATTAGCAAACCCCACCCAGTCTGCCATGAGCAACCCTCAGCTATTCATCACCCATGGCTGTTTAGTGAGCTTTGTAAAAATTGACTGTTTTCCTCCTCTCCTCAATTCACTTTCTTGTGCCTACCTGATGGGGGAAAAAAGAAACACCAATGCCCCCACTACTGCTTCGCAACTCAGCAGGGCTGCAAAACCCCAACAGCACATCTGCTGGCAATGGGAAGCCCATCCTGCTTGCAATCTGGCCAGTGTCCCCATCGGAGGAGGAAATTCAGCTACTCACTCGCCCACGGAGCCAAGCCCAGGTCCAGTCTGAGGCAGAGTATCTGAAGAGGATGGTACCCTCAGAAGTTGTACTATCTCACTCCATCCTCTGAGACTCAGCATCTGTACGTTACTGGGTGAACTACAGCTATGGTACAGATGGACATAGGTGGACCTCTATCACCCTGGTCTTGTTCATTGGGTTTGCCTACGGGTAAAAGCAGAGGCTAATCGTTAAGTGACACAAAAAACAAACCTCCACGGTGGAGGTACACAGCGGATTGTACTGAGTGACAGTAATAATAATTTATTTCTTTATACTTGAGGTCGTTTAACCAACTTTTGCTCATCCCTTAGATGATGTGTCTAAACATTGCAAACCCACTCAAGCCTTACAATAATGGCAGGGGCTTTAAAACCTTTAAACTTTTTCACAAGAAGAGCTTAAACGAGTTTGTCTGTAGCCCTACTTGTCACCAACCCTGGCAATTGGGTACCAACCTGTTTGGTGCCAAAATGGGACAGCGCTAGTAGTCCCATCCCAGGTCTCAGAAAATAGGTGTCTGAGTCACATGCGAGGCGCGTTACAGAGACAGAGATCCTGGAGAGACATGGCACCAACTCCTTGCAGGTCAGGTCCGAGGTGCACTGGGGGCCAGAGGAGAAGAGGATGATTTATTGGGATCAGGCAACTTCAGCCTCATATGCCCTTCTGTAACTATAAAAATCAAAGGTTTAGAAAAAAACAGAAAGGTAAAATTCTTTCTGAGTTTAACCAAATTCCAACACATTTTATCCAAAGCCCTGAGCAGACCACCTGATGAGGAAGAGGAGGAGGGCCCCGTCCTGTAACAGGAATCATCACACGTACTCCACTTCCTCCGCTCTTCTCTACTCACCAGATTTTTATCACGAGAGATCGCTCATGCTGTGCTGTTTCCTCTTCTTGTTACGATCTCCTGCACAACAAGGACTTCTCAGAATTTTAATGCTTAATAATATTTTTGACCTTTTCATTAGTCCAGCTTTTGGTTGGCTTTCATGGTAACTTCATCTTTTTTGGGTGGCCCACATTGAAACTGGGTAGAAACATGCACCGACACCAATTTGCATTAGAAATCACTGTCAAAACCAGATTAACGTACTCCACAATTAGGTTTCAAAGAACTCAGGAGTCATTACAATTTGGGAAACGATACCACCTTTTTCAAAACCGAAGCGGTGCCAGGTGTGTCAGAGATGACTAAGTTTTGAAGAAAAACAAGACATGCTTCTCATTTATTGGTAAAATTTAAAAAGTTAAATAAAATAGTATTATTTGACATTGCTGGAGGCTGAGCTCGCTCTCTTACCGCTGCAGAAGCGTAGGGCAAACAGCAGCAATACAAGTGTTAGCTGGTGCCGGGACTTGAACCCCATCACTTCTCACATCACCCTTTTTGATGTTTCCCAAGAAATCGGCACTAACAGTTTCTTTGCTTTTAGATCTCTGCTGCCTGCTTTCATTCTGTTATAATACCCTTATCCGGGATATTCTGAATTTATTTGACAGCAGCATTTTGTGCATCAGTGTATTAAAATGCTTTCTAAGAGCCTACTTTCAGTTCTCTTTTGAAACAGATTTTAAACTAGACTACATTGAGATACATTCATTGATTACATTAGTATTGATTTATACTGATTCAGGTGTTTCTTTGGGAGTAAATAAAGTGAATCAATTTTACCTGGAATACTGCAGCTTTTTATATGAACCCATTCCACCTGTGGGTGATTTTCTCACTCTCGTTCCCGCATTCCTCCACAGAAATTTAGTACTTGGTCTATGATTTTAATGAGGATAGCAGTGATGGCAATAATTACCTGATGACAATTGTCAGGATCAACCCAACTTGTCTTCTGAAGAACCCTCTCTGAACAGCTTTGCCTTCTCTGGGCATTTTCCACTACCTATGTTTTTCTAGAACTGCTCTGCAAGCATAAGGCATCCTTCAAACAGAGAAAGATACTGCCTTTGGTCAAAATTTACTTCTGTAAATTGGGCTTCAGTTCACACATCAACCAAGTCCAGCAAAGCCTACAGCCCTGTGTCTCTGGGCTCTGAGGGGTACCCAAGATGCTTCACACAACTTCTGTGGCTGTGTTTCCTCAGACTCCACACTAACAGTCACCATTTTAGCACATCCTACTTCTCTGTATGTGCATACAGACCCCCAGGCCTCCTACATATCTATATATACCCATTAAAAAATAGGTGTACACATAGGAAACAGAATAGTGCAAAGAGCTGAGAAAGAGAAACATCCCTATTCCTCCCCACCCTGAAATAAAGGGATTAAAATTAGTTGCTGTTGCACTATTAGATATGTACAAAGGACAAATTGGGTGCCTTTATCTTGTCATCACTGGCTTACAGCTACAAGGGCCTGTTATTCCCCTATGATGTTTCCTCTGGGGTGACAAAAATCTGTTTCAAAATGTTCCCAGCCATGATTTGAGGCTTCTTTGCTCAGGGCCGGCAGATAAGGCGGCTCCCCGTCGCTACACGTGCTGCAAGCAGGGAGCAGAGCCCAGCAACTGGCGCCAACCGAAACAGGAGCTCTGCCCTGATCTTATCCATCCAGTGCATGCAACACCCTGCCTTGCTCCACGCGAGCATCCTGTTTCCCAATGCCGCCGTGATCTTTGCACAAGAAAAACACATTTTTACTGTGAGGGTGGTCAAACACTGGCACAGGTTGCCCAGAGAGGTTGCGGAGACTCCATGCTTGGAGATATTCAAAACCCAGCTGGGCACAGCCCTGGGCAACCTGCTCTAGGTGACCCTGCTTGATCAGGGAGCGTGGACCAGATGATCTTTCGAGGTCCCTGCCAACCTCAACCATTCAGTGATGCAGAAAACTCCAGCCTGACTTGGAGCACAGCTACCAAAAGCAACTTTGACAATAGCACAGAGAAGATAGTCACTCTTTAATATAACTATGATTCGCATGGTGTTAATGCCAAATCTTCCCAATCATCCACCAAGAGCTGGGAGTGCTAGATCCTGTACAAACTCAGAAAGGAAGATTTGACTCCTTTCCTCTTTCTGCTCCCTTGTGTAGACAAAATTACATTGCACTATTTGGAGAAGCAATGCTCTGACCAAAGAGCTAGCTACATTATTAATACTGTTTAAATTAGATGTCACATATGGGCAGTATTAATTATAGTGGTTCACAGTGCAATTGTCGGGTTTTGTTTTTCCCTTTCTCCATCCTCCCCAAATGAAGCATCAGGTAGTGCCTTGTGAGTAGAGAATATGGGTATCATCTGGGGGGAGTAAGTGATTAGCAATGAATTAATTTTAAAGTGACAGGCAATAGTAAGAACATGGGAGGTGACAAGCAAAAGATCTGTGACACATGCCTGCAACTCAATATGCCAGCGTAATGAAATCATAGCTCCACACTGGCTAAGTAAAGCAGGTGTCATTCTTCCTCTCCACCTATGAATGAATGCGAGGGAAAAAAAATTATAAAAATCAAAGATGACGTGGTGAAATTGTCCTTGGGAAGCAGTGGGTGTAACAGTGACACTTCATACGATTAATGGAAGCAATGAAGGTAAATGCAAGAATGTGAAAGACTGTGTGCCACGTGAAGATATTCATTAACTGATTTGCTTGCTTGGTTTGCCATTTCCCAAAAGCAGAACCTGGCGACAACCCTTACAAGTTGGACGTGCACATGATTACACCCCTTCTTTCCTCTCCTTGGAGCTGAAACTATAAAGTCAAAACCAAGCATTTTGCCACCTGCACCTTGGCAGCCCTCCTACCGGTCCCTTAAACTGGTTTGGGGAGGAAGGGAAGAACCCTTGTGTTAGTTCCACTTCCATAACCATGTCTTCAACTGCAGTGCCCATGGCTTTCTCCCAGCAGCCTATCCTGGAGGGTCCAGAGTCCCACCATTTAATAATCTTACTCACAATTACCAGAATTTTTATCCTTCCTTGTTTTGCCAGACCATCCAGTGGCAACACATGAACAGGATCATCTCTATCACACCACTGGATTTGTTTGCACACAGATTCAGGGAGAAGAACGTTTTCTGAGCAGTCCCTGCCACGCTGTGTAGAACAAAGGTATTCATTAAAATTAACATTTAAATAGGAAACCAGACTGAATTCTGCTTAACTACATATGTGATGGCTCTCCAAGAAACTATCTGAATTAACAGCAGTTAGCTCCAGCTGATAAAAACATTTTGATAGATAATAATTCACTAGAAAATGACTTAAAATTATCAGCCTAATTCCAAACAGTTTAACACACAAACTTGCATTAGCTGTACCTGCCAGTGGGCTGAAACAAAAATTTAAGAGACAACGTATTCACTGCCTTGACTACCTATATTGGGTCCTTATCTATTTTTTTGAGGCTCAAAAGGTGAGCACTAATAGATTGCTATGCTCGCTAAAATATTGATTTCATAGAAATTGCTCTGGAT
Organism: Balaeniceps rex; assembly: GCA_013401315.1. Lineage (NCBI taxonomy): Eukaryota > Metazoa > Chordata > Aves > Pelecaniformes > Balaenicipitidae > Balaeniceps > Balaeniceps rex. The sequence continues at coordinate 53,967 of VYZW01025031.1, forward strand.
ATGATGCAAAAGAGATAACACAGTTTTGTTTTGTTTTAAACAGGCAAAGAAAGCAATGTGACAAGTGTCAAATGATATTATTAAAGTTCTTTTCTTTGTTAGGAGATTCTTAAAAATGCTTAAAACCCAATAATTTATGTGAACCGAACACACCAGAAATACATTCTTAAAGCTTTGCCCATAGATAATTTATCAGATGATTAAGAATAGAGATTTCTCTCCTAATTATGTGAGTGTGGAGCACTTGAAGAATTTTCACATTAAAAGAAAGTGAATATTATTCATGAATCAAGTCTCCCTACCCCCACCCCAGCTCTGCTAAAAGCAGAAAGTTAAGTGGGTCAGGAGAAGGGTTATGAGTGATGCTGCAAGACCAGAGATAAGCCATCAGGCAGTTGGAGGGGAAAGCATTTTATCTAGAAGAACAGGCCTGACTTTCGTTCCATCGAGATAAGTACTAGAGCTTCTCTATGTGGGGAAATAGCCCAAAATAGCTGTTGTGGAATACCCCTGCCTAAATACCTCCCGAGACAGATACACGGTGCTTTGCACTAAACCCTCTTTTTGGTCCAGTGGAGAATGGGATAAGCCAAGTGGTGCAAAGGCTCTGAGAATGACAAATTAGAGGGTAGCCCAAGAGAGCAGCAGCGGGAGAGCTACTGTGCTATAAAATCACCATTTGGCTTATTCCACCACCATTTTCCCCTAAAAAGAAACTTCAGTTAGGGATTTTGGCAGTGCGTAAGCCTGGTAGCAGAATGGGGCAAATGACTAAAGATAAAATTGCATCAGAGGTCATCCACGGTTTATTCAGCCTAGCTTAGGCTTGCAGAGATCAGCCTGAAATAACAGCAAAGGCTTCCCTATTAACAGCCTGGGTCTCGAAGAAGTCTCGGCAACGCAGCAATACATACAATGAAATTAAGTATGTGGGCAGTGTTGCGGTCATCTGAATTTGGCAGGACAGGAGAGTCAGAGGTCACCAAAAAGATAGGCAATTTCATGTGAAGCTGAATGAGCTGGCTAGTGATGTTATCTTCAAAACCTTAAGAGCTTAAGTTTTCTTTTCTAACCGAGTCTATACCAAACACAGAAAGTCCTTCACCTTTCATCTGTTATGTAAAGCTGTCTCCTAAGAGCAGTTGAAGTGTCTTGTACAGGGTGCATCACACCAGCTTAATCTTAAAAACTTCCTCTCCAGCAGATATGACCAGCATAAAAATGGTATCCTATCGATACTGTTATCGCTTTCCCCCTCTCTGGAGAAAACAAAAAAATCAATGCTCACATGTTAAATGGATCACAGCCCATCTATGTACCACAGAGTTTTCAATAGGAACAGCAAATAGGGCATCATCCAGCTGCAGTGTTTCTAGCAAGGTCCCATGTAGATCTGGTTTTGACCCAGATTATTTAATATCTTATCAAAAGATCTAACCAAAAAAAATGGAGAAATAGAGCTGGTAATGTTCACAGATGAGGCAGATCTGTGACAGCACGATAAAGATTAGGATGTCTGTTATCCAAAGCCATAGGGATCTCTTGGGTAGCATTTGACCAACACGTGTTTTAGCACATCTCAGCTTCGGATCAGACATCCAAGGACCAGCAATGTTGGTCACATTTATGAGGAGAAGAGCTGTATTCTGAAAAGCGGTGATTCAGCCAAAGCTTAGAGGTCAGCTAAACACAGGGTAAAAGTGCAATGCACAATTGTAAGCACAGCTCGCTGCTCCACAAATACTGAAAAGCCATTTATGGGAACATAAGGATATATGTCTCCATATCTTTATATCTCTGTATATGCCCATACGTCAGTACATGGGGAATAGTCCCCAGAAGCAGCAGCAAGACAGCAAGACTGGAATACTGTCTCCAAGTCTGGTATCCATGCTTTGACAAATAAAGGAGTCAGAATAGCATGACAAAAATATCTTTGGACTTCTGAAAATGATAAGAAGCTTGGTTTCTTTTTACAATTAGATGATAAAACCCTTAGTGCTAGCTAGGACCTATTTTTGCTCTGTGCTAGAACACCACCTGGCTCTGAAAGACTTCTAAGAACTAACATAATGCAAATAATCAGTATCAACCTGGATTGATTTAAACCTTGCTGTGTTCTAGTGTCTACTGACAACTTCTGCTTTCTTACTGGAAGAAAGAGGGGAAAAGTTGAATACAAATAAAGAGAACATTTGACTGACAAAATTAATTTTTAAAAAGAACTCCCAAGAAAAAGCACTTTAAATGCCTTATCATGGCCACACAGAAGCAGCATAACACTCAGTATGTATTGCAGGCATTCGAACCGTGCATTCACTGCTCGGGAAACGCAGCCGTTGCCTGAACACTACACATTTCTGCTACTTCAGTAAAAGAAGAAGCTTTTCAAGCTGGTAGGACTTGAGTTGTTTTCAGGTCAGCCATTGAAACATCTCTTTGATAGATAACAATATACAGAGGTATCCAAGGGCAACTATATTCTGCACTTTTCATAGTACGTTGGCCAAAACGGTCAAATGTGGCCATCGGTTTTGAGTATGCAGCATGCAACACCTAAAATTTATTTTTCATGGAGACCAATGACTGAGACTAGCCACAACCTCAGGCACAAAGACTCTACGTGCTTCGAGCTAAGCATCCAAAAAAAAAAAAAAAAAAAAA
>VYZW01025031.1:62573-78861 GCA_013401315.1 Balaeniceps rex
GTGTCTTGGTGGGAAACGATTCATTCATTGGCGGGCTGGGGTTTGACGTTCAAGCACAGAGATGGAGAAAAATGTACTTTGATTCACATTTCAAAAACACAAATTCACCCTCAGATGAAGCTTTAGTAATTTCTTGAAAGTACTGCATAAAACCAGAAATATTAGCGCTATAGAAGTGAAAGCCAGGAACCAACACCTTATCTTCAGTAACTGGGAAAATTATATTGGTTTTGGTAAAGCACTCGTCAGGATGCGCTGCTCAAAATTTGCTTGTGCTGTCACTGCCTGTTGGTGACAAGGGGAATTTCAGCTTAATGCCAAGGTGCTGGACACACAGGTCAGACACATGTCACTTACCTGGCTACTAGATTGATCCAGTCAATCAACATGAAAGGTGATGCTGCAGTTTAAAAGACCTGCTGCAATTACATCATTTGATCCGGTAACAGAGAAAACTATGAAATATTTTGACACCAGTTGCCTCCCGTAGACCAAATTGAGACTCGACAATGACAGCATATGCAGACACTGGTCACCAAAGTAATTTTTAAGCCTCTGTTGCTATAAAGCAGAAAAGGGCTACTTTCAAGAGCAAGAGTTTCCCAGCAAAAGTGATGCAGGGGAAGGATTAGACAAGATTCCCTGTTGCCTAGATAAAGCTGAACAGGTGAGGTCAACCTGCCCTTTGCTTGCAGCCGTTGACAGGGTGATCTAGAGAAAAAGGCAATGGTACACCACGGTGCGACTCTCACCCAGACACTTCAACAAGCACAAACAACACACTAACCCTGAATCATGGCCAGGAGATTTCTAAGACTCTCTTCCTTAATAACGTGAGGCCATGCACAGAATCTCACTCCTGCAAATGACTCAGCAGCCTTAATGATTATCAGTCATTTAGTTTCTGCCTATGAGCTCTCCCCTCGTCTTCTCAGACCCTTATCTGAAGTCAACGAAAAGAGCATCACCATCTCCAGTAAGTTTTGGGACAGGACCTCGAGTAAGTCAAGCCAGTTTTTTCTGTCTTACAACGGCACAATGTGATTTCTCCTCTATGCGTTAAATATTTGGACCGTCCCATTACCTGAATCTTGGGTCTTTCTGAAGCAAAACCAGTAATCTGGCAATCCTGAGTGATGGAAAACAGGGGAAATTCTGCTCACTGGACAGAAGCATTCGTCGGAGACAACATACATCAAACATAACTTAAAGGAAGATTAAGTTTTATTCAGGTGATATCTTAAGGAGTTTCCATTCTCATGTCAATGATGAACACTTTTATTATGGGGAGAGGCTGGTTAATCTTTAACCAAGAATTTACAAGAGATTCTTAAAACAAACAAACAACTTACGAAGCTTCATGAGATCTTCCTTTTATTCTGAAGAGTTTGTACCACGAATGCTACCAGATTGATAGCTGCGTTACAAAAGAAAGAACAAGTTAGGTGATGTGAACTACCCAATAAATCCCTACTGGGAAGATCACCTCTGATACGACAGAGGGGAACTCAGCCAAAAACCCATGCTGAGGGAAGGGTTCAGAGGAATTGTTTACATGGTCCGAGTGTTTTCCAGAAGAAGTTGGACCTTGGACCACTAACTCATTTCAAAAACATGGTAGACCAAGTGGCAGGTAACCGATGCCACCGTTTTACATAGTAGAACCTTAGGGGGAACACTTATCTAACTTCACGCTGAAGCTGATGAAAAGAATGTCATTAGCTTCAATGAATATTAAAAGTGGATCTGCGCCCAATTCGCCAGTCTCATAACCCATACTCATGACCCCAACTCATAATGCAATCAGTCTCTCTAGTTAATTAACAGGATTTGCTATCAGGTAGAAATGCAATTCTTTTGAGGTGCCAAATTGCCATGCACGTTTTCTACTGCAAGAAAGAAAAATGTATGCATACATGAACGTTTCCAGAAAGCTTGAATGGAAAACCCTTTCATGTCAGAAGTTTATTTTTATTGGTAAAATATTAAATAATATACAGAATTAAAAACTGCACTTACACTTCCGAGAAGAAATAATTCTTGGACAAATTAAATGCTTGTTCCTGAGATTCCCTACATTTATTCCAGTAGCTGTGCACTCAAGACAGTACAAACCTTTATAATATAATCCTTTTCACAAAGTATTACAAAGTTTCTGCAGCTTCTTTTATTTATACACACAGACTCACACTCTCACATGGCTGTACAACACTCACACATGTACAGAGTACACACATACAGATGTGCAACCATATGTATGTATGTATGTATACTAAGAAGAAAAAAAAATAACAAGTCCCATAGTTGAGTCTATAGCGGCAAAACTTTTTTAGCAGGGGGATACAGATTTACATTAGGGTTGCTCACATGCACCACTGTCACAGTGATCATTTCTGAACTCCTTTTATAAGAGCATGTTCCAATGACCACATAAAGCAATGGTACAATTCCCAGTGTCTCCACTGGCTTTTGGAATAAACTCTGATTTTCTTTTTGTTTTGTTTTTATGGTTTTTTTTCCTAATTTAATTTTTATAATTTAAAAGATTCCTCAATTTGAGCTCAGAACATCTGTCACAGAACTGAAAAATCATAACCTGGGAGAAAAGTGGTCATTTGCCGGATTAGTCACCCGGCTTGCTTCAGGAACAGCACTAAAGTGGGCAAAGTACAACTCTGTGTGAGTCAGGGAAGATGCCGTGACAAATGGGTCAGACCCCATAGCCTGAAATTATGCTCACAAAATGGTGCGTGCTTTGCTATGATCCCACTGCTGCAGTGAGGTCCCTTTTTGTGGGAGGACCTGAACAACTTACATGAGGTTACCAGAATTTGGCCCTAGGAGTGTGAACCCATGGGCAACTGCGACAGTCACCCACCGAATGCATTTTTCTTCTTGAACTCAAACACAGGAGTCTGGGAAATAATTTTGGCAATCAATCAGAACGGGATACAGTCTTCTCACCTCTGTTATTATTAAAAAGAAATATCTTAAATACAAACTTAAAAGACAAAAGTGGCTACTGTGCATGCGCAGTAACTGCCTTTCAAAGAAATCTCAATGGGATTTTTTAAAATTTTATTACGTACCTAAATACATATTTACAGAACAGCGGCTTCAGTCTACTGGGGGAAAAAAAAAAGGCATTAAAAATACACTATATATAAATATGTATGATATGTAAAACAAGTCCCATCTAAACTTATATAAGACAAGGACAACTCGAAAGAAGTTTCTCTGGTCTCTCAGGTAGATAAAGGACATGAGTCCTGTAATTCTTACGTGGGCAAATCTCTCCCATTAGAGTAAATGGCAGTTTTGCCCTAGCTAAGAGATTAGGCCTAATCCAAAATCCATCACTAAAGTCAACAAGAGACTCCACTGAGTGGGTTTTGGATCAGACCAAAAGATCTTTTTTTTTGTTGTTGTTGTTATTTTTAATAAACATCAATTAAGTGCTTTTCTTAAAAAGAAAGCTGCAATTATAAAAGAAAAGGGAAGAAGAGGCAAGAACAGGTATGTCCTTAATTCATACACCGGATATGTTTCAATGTCAAATAAAAGCAGGAGTTAAGGTATGGGCTTTAGCCTTAACTTACAGTTTCTCACCTTTTGTCAGTCACAATTTTAATTTATGTAGTTAATTGAACCTTATCTTTGAATGTATTTAAGACAGAGCATTTTGTTTCACTGATTTGTGTGGACTGGGGAAAGAAAAAAGAAACCATTGTACATTAATAAGATGTCAGGGAAAGTATTGCACTTTAACAGAAAAATAACCCAAAAAGGTGGTTTTGTTGGTGATTTTTTTTTTTAAACTAATATAAGCAAATCATCCATATCTGCAATGAGCATGTTTAGAAAGCAGGATCCAAGAATGAAGCATAAGAAGCAAATTTGGGGTTGGTAACCCCCACCCTGGAATACAACAGTAGTAAAACTTTTTTTAAAGCGTTTTCTTCCACAGGAAAAAAAAATTATAAGACTTTTTTTACTTTACAATTTTAAATCTTTCTAAACATTTGCATTAAAAGTTTCCAGTTTCTCATAAAAAGATATACATTTTAGGAAAAAAAAATACAACCGGAAAATAAAACCAACTAAAAAGGAAGGCAAATATACAGTATTATAATTACATCACTGTGGAGTCATCTTGGAAGGTACCCTAGATCTTTAAAGTGTTACAAAGAGTACGTACCTTAATTTTTTTTCCTCAAATCAACTATCTTTTTTTCTTTTTCCTGTTTTTAATATAAAACTACACTTGAGTACAAAAATATGTAAACAGACTGTACAGCCAATGAACAAAAAACCCCCCAAAACAAACCCCAAAACCCTAGACAGCCCAAAGCTACAGGAGATAAGAGCAGGCCCAGACTTAAAGCTCAGAGAAGGAAAAGGGGGAGAGAGGAAGAGAAAACCACTGAAAGCCAGAGGAGACTGCTACATAGCAGAGGAAGTGAACATGTTCAAGCTCTGAGGACACTTGACAATTTGTCAAATAATTGATCACAGTTTCAGAATCTGAACAACTACAAAAATAACCAAAAAGTCCTTCCCTTGTTACAGTGTGTTCAGGAACGAACATCCATTTCCAGTAAGCAATGTCAAATCCCAGTAAGTGCATAGTAGGGGATTCAGTGACCTCTACCCCTTCAAGAAGCTTTTCTTATTTGATGTCACTTGAGGTAAAACTAAATGGCCCAATTTACTGCAAACTGGCCTCGTTGTGCCAATAATGGAGTCATGCTCTCCACTACGCCTTGTGGGAGGCATCCATATTTTATCCGTGATTGATAATACAGACTAGAGGCTACTGGTATTCACGTACCGCTGCATGCAAGGGATTAAGGCTACTACACAAATGTAAGCGAACGTGTCTTCACCGCAGAGCCCCGCCACTGAGTGCTGACGACCGAGACCTAACCAGAGGTGCTGTGCTGCACCAATTAGCAAATAAGGCCCCGATCTCACAAATAATGGTAATTATTAAGCACATGGTTAACTACAAAGCTCCTGTGCACTTCCAGATCTAACCGAAGGGATGGCAGGAGGCTTATCATGTGCTCAAATGTTTTCTTGGGCTGCAGTGCAGTCGCCTAAATTAATACCTGCTGCAGGAAGGACCCACACTTTGGGTCAAGCTGCTCCCTTTCTCCCAGCAGAATACACATCATACGAGCCCCTCTCAAGACATGATCTGATTAACTTTGTTGTCATTCACTCTGTTAAAATACTTCACATACTGCTAGTAAATACATCACAGTATTTTTTTTTTTGCAACTGTAAATAATATTAGGTTTTATTACAGCAATGTAAGTCTTTGTTGAAATGGTCATTCCTGTCCACTGATTAATCAGGTCCCATGATTTGTATGTAAAGGAAAAGTTTTTACAGAAGGAGAGAGCATGGGCAGTTATCCTCCCAAATCAGGATCCACATGAGCATACTGATAACCACCTTTCCGAAGTCTGGAAGCAAACAGGAACTGGGAATGCCTGTCTGCATGATCAACTGAAAAGCCAGGTGATTTAAATAGATACCAGTTTTATTGTTATCTTGGCCTGTTTAGTGTGCAGCATGGCAAAACGTCAGCATACCACCTCCTCCTGACTGTCCTCTATTCAATTCAGAGCCTCAGTGGAGAAGGACAGAAATCACACGCTTCCAGGCATGGCTGTAGGTGGCTAAATTAGAAACCGGTGATGTTCTCCTTAGCCTATACTTCAGGACAACTCTTAATGGGATAAAAGTGAATATATTTACTACGAAGCAAATTCTGCCTCTTTTCTACCTAATTCCTCCTTCCACATACTCTGTGACTGCCGTGGGACCAGACCCCAGCAGAGAGGCGCCGAGGAGCTGGCACCCAGCTACTGCTGGGCTCAGGGTCTGACTAAAAGCATGCTGGCCTAGTCACCTCCCCTGCTGGCACGCTTCACGCCGTGCCTGTGGCGGCACGCTTAGATGCTGCACCCGTGCGGGGTAAATAACTAGATCTGAAACTAGGTCACCAACCTGCCAGGAAAGTACCGAAACAACATTGCACTTTCACCAAAGCATTACAGCTAGTAAACCCCCATAACACCTTCTACGGATGGGCTTCTCTCATCTCTAGGTCAATTATTAGGGCGGCAGCAGCGTGACAGTCAAACTTGCAAACCATTTTCAAAGGACATTTGTTCTTGCTGGATTTCTTTTTCCAGGTTGAAGCAAGTGGCAGATGCTTTAAAGTCTGCTCCTGCTCCTCAATGGGAATTTAAAAGCACAGCAAAGTCCATTTTCAACCATGCTTTACTTAAAGCTGTGGAAGGAAAGAAAACAGGACACAGCTGCCCTGGCACTCTGTGGGGCACTGTGCAGCTGGGGGCTTTTGCAGTGAGTCTCAGCGCCACTCTGGGGACACTGTGTTGGTTGGGACCAGCTCCGAGACCAGCTCTGGCTGGATAGCTGGAATGCACTTTGCTAGGGTAATTTTCAGCCCTTCCCACTCCTAAAAGACAGTCGACTCCAGGAAATCTCACAGCAAAGTACTAAGACGGTCCTCTCTTGGGTCAAGCTGCCAAGGAGGGTGCAGAAAGGGAGAGGGATTTGCCTCACTACGCCGTAGGAGAAGGGATGTTTACTTTGGGTTGGTTTTTTTCGTGCATTCTGAGAGGGTACGGTAGGATATCAGGAACGACATCATGAACTTCCAAAATGCATTTGAAAAAGGCACATATACAATAAAGCATATATCTAATTATACAATACTATATATATAAATATACTTTCTCAAAATCTCCAGCTGCCCTAGGCCACAGGCCATTACTACCATCCATTTTTGTTTTTAAATGATACTAAGTCAAGCTAAGATGCAAACTTCTAGTGTCAAAGCCAATTTCATCGCACTTTTCCTAAAATCCCACAGAGTTTAGGTGACTCAGGTATCAGTGCAGCCTCCCTTCTCCCTCCTCACTACATTATAATGCACAGTGGGAGTTAAGGAAAAGTATGTTATCTAGTGAAGGAAATGTATTACTGTGGCTCCCGTCCCTGGCTGAAATAAGCACCTTTCCCTAAATTATCCCCAAAGTTTCCTTCTGGAAGAAGGAGTGTCCATTGTCTGGCTTCTTTCAATGGGGCTTTTTTTTCAAATATGAAAAAGCCAGCTCAGGAGCTAGACAACAGTAATATTGTCCTATTAAAGGCCAGTTTTGAAGGGTTTGGTTTAATCCCTGGCCTCCTCTTCTGCCTGACAGCCCCAATTTCAGAATACCCTTGTAAACAGAAAGAAATTTGGAAACTCTTAAAATTGAGGATTTCTTCACCTTTTACTAAATATACTTTAGTTCCACATGGCTACTTTGTGAGCTGTGTTCTCACACTGTAGAAACTACTACCATTTAACAAAAAAATCAGGCCAATTAACAAATTTAGATTCTTTCTAATACAGACCAATAGAGGTTAATGCCTAGACACCTTTCACATCACATCATAGATGGAAGCACTTTTTAAGGAGAATAAAATTGTTTTAGTCCCATAAGTTACTGAGTAAAGAGCTGCCTTTACTGAAAAATGCTATATATTTTGATGTGCACTCCTGATTGCAAAGAGAGGCGGCTGTAAAATTCACTGGCCGTAACAGCAGATATATAGATAATGCCCTTTGCTCCAAGAATATGGATCATACCAAGAGCAGAATAAGCAGTCACACTTCTATTTCATTTAATAGGCTTGTAATACGCTAAATGGAGTCAGAATCTTGCAATTTTTGATGTAAAAAGAAGCGAAAGGGTTTACTGGCAGGGATGTGTGCAGAAATGTTTTGGGTTTTTTTTGTTTTTGTTTTTTTTTTTTTTTTTAATGAAAGGGGGGAATGCTCACAGGAAGCCAATTCTAAATTTGCAAACGCATGTGTTTAACTGGAAACCCAATTCCAAGAATTTCAAGAGAGTCTAATAAAAATCAGCCAGGATCGATTTCCAACACCAAATACTTAGAACAAATGGATCCACAAGCCAAGGGTTGTCTACTGAAATTCCTAGTAACACTGTGAATGACTAATGAACTCGACAAAACTCAAGAGCTTTTCTTAGAAATCTGCAGAGAGCAAGCAAGGGAAAAAAAAAATCTCTGAGGTCTCATTTTGCACATTTCTGTGTTGGGGCAAACTGATTTATATGAAAACCTCCAATAATTCTCAGTAGGAAGTGAATGCTAAAATAAATGCTAGTCCAAAACTTTGTTCAAAATTTGAACTAGAATTTAATCTTTCTCCTTTCCCTAGCTCTAGGATGAAAATCTTCAGTGAGTGTTCAGAAAAGGACATTGATAATAAAAATTCATGCAACCCCCCAGCTTCTTGCTCTACAAAAAAATGCTTTTGGAAGATAACTAAACCAGCATCTCCTCTCCACCTCCCGAGTTCTCTCTTTCTGTGATACCAGGACATGGCAGTGCTCACATACAGATCTCGCATGCTACCATTGGAAGAAGAAGTTGGGCTTGACTGAAGCCGGCTACGAAACCGCTGAGCCTCCCTGTCTGATCTTTTAAACGTCTACAGAATATACACTACAGGAGGTATCAATGAATCATCAATGAATGAAAGTGCACACTAACAAACTAATAAAGATATAATTGCAGCCACCTTATTTGTGGATATACAAGAGGTTCTCTGCCTTTCCCATATGCCAGTGCTTTCCCAAACACAGGCAGAATTTTTTAACACTTTTTCCCCAGTGCTAACTATTCCAAGAAACCATAGCTCACGTTCTTTCCACTGACCACAATGGGGAGAATGGAGCGTTGTCCCCCAGAGACTGAAATGGATTGGCAGCAACCCTTTTCTCTGGCTCAGGCATGTGTCTTCTGGAGGCCCATGCAAGCCTAGTGACCTTCAGGCCCAGCACCTTTCTCTTTGCACATCATTCTTAAAAGACCTGCCTTAGCAGAAATCACAACCACTTTTTGGGGGGGCAACATGCTGTAAAAGTAACCCCCCTTTTCTGAATTTCCAAGCACATCCTGATGCAGAACATGGCTGGCTGCCTCCTAAGTCAACCTCCATAGCTGCAGAGAATCAGCCATATGGAATAGAAGTGATGCCCTCCAGCATCTCCCTGTTTTTCTCCTGCACAAACTCCTTTGACTGCACCAAGCACAAGAAAATGAGAATGGTCTGGAGGACGGCAGCAGTTCATTTGCCTGAGTTTCCTCTACATTAGGATGAAGAAAGAAGGAGGGGGAGGAACCCAACGACATTAAGAACAATGTTGGGAATAGGTCTTTAAATCTGTCTCCCTGAAGCCCATATATTCCCAGCCTTGATAGCTCTCACATTACACAAGATGACATTTCTCTCTGTATTGTATTATAATTAATAGGCTACTGCAAGACTTTACCAGCTCCTACTTAATAGCATTTCAGTGCTGGGAAGCAGTCATCAGGTAATCTGGCCATGATCTACTGTATCCTTTCTAAACACAGGTTCTAGCTGCCAAGAATGTCACCATAAAGAGATTTCAATCAATACCACTCAGCTCCTACTTTCAAATGCTCCAGGTCTAGGAAGAGAAGAAGAAAAAAACCCCAGTACCCTCAAAACGAACAGCAAACTGGCATATGCACCGAGTACGCAGATTGAAGTGCGCAGATGGGAATTCATTATGGCCTGATCTTACTCTCTCTTTTATACTTTAGTAACTTTATATTTTGGAAAAGGTCTCACCAAATGCATGGAGACCGTGTGCATGGAGGGGGTTAAACTCATGCAGATCTTTCCATTCTCAAGCTGTGCTCTTGTTGCCAAACAACAACATTTCAATTGTGATTGGTACAAACAGTTGGGTTTCAATGGCAATCTGTCACGTAGGTTTAAGCCCAGTTTTTACTGATGCAACCTGCAACTTGCTGGGTGGTTGCTGGCTTTGGTATTTATTGGGAGAGAAAGAAAGGAAACAAAACAGATTGGTGTTTTTTTTTTCCTCTTGTCCAGTCTGTAGTTCAAGGACTTGCTCTGGAGTTTGTTTCTCCATTTGTATTTCCTTGAGTGAAATTAATAAATTAGGAATAAAAGTGAAATCTGCAGATCCAAATCAAAGCACAGCACCTGCATCTCCATGTATCACTTTCCAAAGAAGTAGGGAAACTCATATGTGATCTGTTTGTTTGTGATCTGATCATTCTGTGCCCTCCAAGAGCAAAGGCTATCCAGCAAAATCTGAAAACACTTCCACCCCTAAATTAAAGCAGAATTGATGAATTAAAAACAAAAGGAAGTCACTGGTTCAGCAAATTAGCAAGTAAGATGTCAACAAGAGAAAAAATGGTCAAGGCTCGGATCCTGATGTAGCTGAAGTAGTTGGGGTAGTTCCATTAAATTCAATGGAGCTAAGAGGTTTAATGCTGGCTGAAGACCTGGCTCCTAGCATTTTTCCAGCTGCAAGTCTTAGTTTAGGCTGTTGCCAAGAGGTTAACACTGTGATGACAGAATGAGAAAGTATTTATATAGGTATATATAGATATATAATTATATTTAAAGAACACTTTGCTACTAGTACTTTTGTCATTTTAAAATCCATAATTTTAAAACAAAATTATTTCAGAAGAGCAGCAGAACCTCTTGAGTAAACTACAGACTCTCTCACCCACTCCTAGGCCACTTACTGTCCTAGAAGCAAGTTTAAATGTTATTTCTAAATGCTATTTCTTAAAACATAGGGTGCAACTAAATAAGTAAGGCTCCCAAGGGTCTCTAAGAAGCCAGTGAGTCAACACACAGGCATGGAGTAACAGCAAATCAACAATTCTAAAAAAGGTGCTTCATAGGTTAAGGAAAATAAAAATACAAAGCCTCAGACTTACCACAGAAGGCCCTCAGACTTATGAAACTAAACTGCTGTAATGTGGTACAGTGTTAAGACATACTTTTTTTTTTTTTTTTTACATTCTAGAGGGGCAATACACACTGAACCCAGAAAAACAGCTCACCCTAGAAAGTAATTTTGAAAGGAATATCGACTTTGATTCGTGCTCCTAAAACCCCAACAGTTCTGCTTTAAAAATAATTGTTCATTCTGCAGAATAAAGTTCCCCCCTTCTCCTCCAGCCACCGAAACCCCACACCATATCTACATGTCTGAAAAAGGCCTTCCTCCGAAATGTTTCTACCTATTCATCTGAAATTTTAAATGAGTGGCATCTTGTCAGGACTTTAAAGCACCTACCAGGGTTGAGCAACATCCCAAAACAGGACATGATGTACAGCTGATTGAGAAAGAAACGGACTGCCTTTCAATTCCCACAGAAAGCGAGGCGGATCACTCACCAAAAAGTGATGGCAACAACAAACCCCTCTTTTATCCCTTCCCTTCCCTCTTTCCATTCTTAAGCTGGGCAGAGCAAATGAGGTTGGGTCCACAAAAAATAAGGTTAATAATAATAATTAAACAACAGCAACAACAACAACAGCAACAACAACAAAATAGGCGTCTCAATGTCTGAGGAAAAGTGGGATTGTAAGTGCAGTATTTCTTCATGTGCAGTTCTTCTACTTCATATGAGTCCCCTTTGGATGAGAAGGCCTAGTGGAATGTGTGCTCCCCTCGGACTATGTGCGATGAGAACTCATAGCGGTCCTGGCTTCGGTAGCCACAGATGTTGCACTCTAGCGGGTCCCGGTAGCCATGGCAGCCCATGTGGATGGTGTACATGACATGGTCCAGGAAAAGGATGCGACAGTGCTCGCACTTGAAAGCCCTAATCTGCTCCCCTTCTCCGTTGATGACCTTGTAGATATCCTTTAAAGAGCCCTTAGAAGCTTTTGTGGCATCCAAAGCCTTGGCGTCCTCCTTCATATAAGCCGGGCTTGGCTTTCTCTTGGTATTTAAGGCAGAGTTTCCTTGGTAGGACTGGCGGTCTTCGTGGCTGCTGTCTGAGTCAGTAGAATCCAGGCAGCTATTGCTGGGGGAGCCCTCTCTATCCTGGGTTCGACTCTTTGGTCTGATGAGGGAGATCGGGCCATCCATGTTGTTCTCATGACTGTCAGCTGTTTCCCTGCTAATGGGCCTTTCTATCCTGTTAGGATGATAGACCTGAGCGTAAGCTGAGCTGATGACCGGGGCCACCTCTGTAATTGTGCTTGGTGTGTGCTGCATCAGGGGGTGAAGTGCCTCAGCTCCAAGGTAGGTGATTGCATTGTTGATGGCTTGGTCCATCATGTGAGACTGCATCAGCTCAGCCTCCTTCTCATAGGTTAGGTTCATATCAAAGGGAATATCTGGATAGCCAAATCTCATGAGCTTTTCACCTAAGGGACAAGAGCAAATGAATGAGAAAAATCAACATAATCACTCCAAGGGTTTCACTGTAAAAGGGTTGGGGAGGGACAGAAAACCCCTGACTTGGGGTGAAATTCATTCCAGAGTCCAAAGTTAGCCTCCTTCTACTTTACTACAGTTTTTGTCCTGAGATGGGTAAAACAGCAACCTCACCAACAGCTTTTTTTTTTTTAACTCCAGGTGAAACATGCAGCTGCAGTGACCTACAGACTGATACCAAACCTTCCACTGGGCCTGACTGTGCCCATGCTTCGAGTTAGGAAATACATGTTAACTGGTAGAAAATGGGATTGAACCACCGAGGTCAGTGAAGCTCCACTGGTTTATACCATTAGACATACTCTTCCAAAATTAAAAGAGGCAGTACCCACATGTCCCCCGCACTCTGAGGTGCCTCATACATACCTTACAACAGGGCTGCATAGCGAGAAACCTAAGCAACAGCTACAGAGGGCTGGTATAGTGTCACCTTTAGAGCCACAATATGTAAATCCTTCAACCAGCAGAAAAAAAGCCATAAAATAACTGCTTGCAGCCACAGAATGGGGCAACTACCAGGAGCACTGGGGGCTGACCTATCATCTTGCATTCATTCTATAATACCTTTGTAATTCACCCCCTCAGAAAAAAAGAAGTCCTACCCCAATGTTTCGGACTGAGAAAAAAATACACCCTATTCCCCACCCCACCCCGCCCCCCGTGTCTATTTAGGCAAGAAAACAAAATAGAGAAACCACATGTATAGCTTAGTTTCATTTGGTAGAAGGCAAAAGGAACTTTCATTAACACAGGATAAATAAATACGTAACGATGATGAAGCTGGCCGATTCATCATTATATGAATCCAGATTCACATCCTTGTCTACTTTTTAAATCAATGGCATTACAGATATGCGAAACCAGAACCACATGCTGGTATATTATGCTAGTCACAGGGCGTGTTATGTATCACAGCTCTCCTTTTAAGTTAACAGATTTACCACTACTTACATCAGGGCTCAGCTCAGCAGCACTGCTTTTCCAGTGATGGCTTTAGAGTGTCGGTACAAGGAAAGTTCGTATAATAACTCTTCTTTTTAAATAGAAAAGGTTATATATATACTATATGTGTAAGATACAAGACATACATGCTCATATGTGTTCACACACAAATATTAGCTAGTTGTTGACAGTTAACTTTTTAAGCTGATTTTACAAAGTCTGATAAATAATTTTGATTGGTTTTCACTGTCTTTGTTACTTTTGACTGCCTGGGTACATAAAACCAGACTTTTCTTCAATAGCATAAGCTAATAAATTCAAGGAGTTACTACATAAAACTGGTTTGGCTATCCAAGAATTAAAGAACTCAAGAATCTTCTATCACCTTTTGCCAAAATTGCTTGGAACAAAACGTGTACAAACAGCCATAAGAAAGAAACAGAACTGTAATCCCAAATCTCTTCCAAATAGCATTAGTACATTTCAACATAGCTATCACTCAGCATTTTATTTTTGACTATAATAATTCATTCCACTTAGTGCAGCTTATCTTGAAGTGGTGCATAAAGACAGAAATGATTTTACATTACCCATGGAACAATCAGGTTATCCTTGGAGATGATGCATCACTTTTCGTTAAGAACTTAGCCCTGATTAGCAAGGTAATTAAATGCAAGTCTAAAGTGAAGCACGTGAATATTCCTACTCTCTTCAGCAGTACTGCTCACATGCTTCTGATTAGACACCATGTTCATGTACCTCACTACATTTCCCTACAGCCGTCTGTGTTACACTTACAGCTTACCGAAAGAAAGAATAATGTAGAAAGCTGTTCCTTTGTTACACATTAGGCATTTAGAGAAAAATAGGGAAGGAAGAAGCAAACGGTGCGATTAACGATGGCCTTTGTAATCTAACATGACGTAAGGATGATTTTTGCCATCAAACATTCTCTTTTCAGTGTTTCTGCTGTGGCCTGGCAGTCTTGCTGTCTGTGATGGCTGTCCTGCTGTTGATAGGATGGACAACTCTGTAATGGGAGGTGGCTCCAGCCTCACTTGAAATTGAGCAGCTCATTCCCAGGTAGGTCCAAAGTGGGACTGGAGGACAGCTCCAGGAGACACATGGTGTCTTTGGCATGGTGGGAAGAAAGAAATGAAAATGGAAAAATCCATTGGTCCCTGTCACCTGCTCTGGCCACCTGTATCATTCCTGTGTTTGAATAAAGAACTGGATCTGGTGAGTGTCTGATCCAGCCTCCAAACACACTGTCAGTCCTTTGTAGGCTATATAGATCAAGAAATAATACTTATCCTTTATGGACTACTTGGATGAATGACACAAACCTTATTTTGATTCCTTTATCTTCCACATTTAGTTACTCCACCACAGAGAGCAGAGTAGAGAAAACTGTAAATTGACAGTGACCTGAATTATTTGTTCCTTTAATTATGAACTGGTTCCAAAGATGTCAGAGCCTTAGAAGTGGAGTGTGACATAAAAAAGTAAAATAAATTATAACATGGGGAGGAGAGGGCGTAAAATACAGAGCTCAGAAGAAACATTAACAAACCAGTACAACATGGGTTTCAATTTTAATTCCTCTTTAGCCAAATCTGTACTTAAAACTAAATAATCAGATTCATCATTTCGATTTTTAATGCAAAGTTACGCTCAAATTCTATTTATTCTTGCCCTACATTAGCAAAGTAGAAGAAGAAACATTCTCCACTGTGGTCATCTTATCATATGACATTCAAAAAAACTTCAAAACAGGTATTTGAAGCTAGATCAAAGCACACAGACACAGCTGTCCTGTGATACCTGTAGTCCATCTTGTCAAGTATCTAAAGAAACTGCAATGCTGGACACTTGGGAGAAAGCTGCAAGAAATCTTGGAGAAAGCAATTACAGAATTTACCACTGGGTAAATTTCTTCCTGACCCCCATTAACTAGAAGTTGACTCTAATTTTGAAGCCAGTTGATCTTCTTCATCTGTTCTGAGATGCCTGTGTATTTTTAATTCTTACCATAACAACTGTGGTCTTATTGTAAGCCACATAAATGTCTCCTTTTGTATCCTGCCAGCTCTTAGCCTCAGTGACACTCTGTGAGAGTGAGCACCACATTCAAACTGAAAATATGTGAATCTGCTTCATGTGATCAGCTTGAAGATGGTTGCTTTCAATTTCACTAGTGTATGCATCTCCCTTCATTGAAGGAGAGGCAAAAAGTAGTACTCGGACTCCTGCGCATCATAAGTTATACCTTCTGCCTCCACTAGTTCAACAGGTTTGGTAAGACTAGTACCTCAATAGCAGATATATAACCAAGGCTCTCGCTCAGAAATTAACTCTATTTGCTGTATACTGCTTCCTTTCCTCCTGAAATTTCAGCCAGAGTAGAGACTGTGGTCCATAACCAAGGTCCCTTGGAGACTGCTGATCAGAAAGAGCAGTAAAGGATTGATAGATGCAGCATGCAAANAAAAAAAAAGAGACCATCATCTACAGCTTTCAAAAACAGATTCAATTTATACCATGCAAAAAGTGGGTTGCCTCAGTTGCGAGATATGCTTATAATCAGTAAACTATACTGCTTTGAGACCAAACATGGGTACACCAGAATTTAAAGGAAGGGAACAAGATCTCCAGCCCTCTCAGATAAAGTCTCTAGCCCCTGCAAAGATAACCTCTGAGAGGTATTGCAAACACAATTCTGTTCAAGTCTGTGGACAACCTGGGGGGAAAAAAAGAGGGAGAGGTGCAAACTGCCCTTCTTCCTTTTGAGGCTATAATGTTTCTGAGGTCTAGACACACCAGTTTAAGTGTCAGCATGGTTAACTATTTCACTGTTGATCACAACCTGCATGAATGTACAGCACTTGCTGAGACAACACTAGGGAAGCCTGCTATGATGGGGCCATGTTTACAATCTCATAAAGCTGTATTTGGCTTGTCAGTAGAGTCCTGCTCCCATTTCC
>VYZW01025031.1:81563-108003 GCA_013401315.1 Balaeniceps rex
ATAAAGTCTCTAGCCCCTGCAAAGATAACCTCTGAGAGGTATTGCAAACACAATTCTGTTCAAGTCTGTGGACAACCTGGGGGGAAAAAAAGAGGGAGAGGTGCAAACTGCCCTTCTTCCTTTTGAGGCTATAATGTTTCTGAGGTCTAGACACACCAGTTTAAGTGTCAGCATGGTTAACTATTTCACTGTTGATCACAACCTGCATGAATGTACAGCACTTGCTGAGACAACACTAGGGAAGCCTGCTATGATGGGGCCATGTTTACAATCTCATAAAGCTGTATTTGGCTTGTCAGTAGAGTCCTGCTCCCATTTCCACCCTCTTCAATCCCAATTGTTGTCACAGCAGTAAATTAAATCAGAGTATAAATCCTCCAGTTCTTATCATCTATACAGTAACTCATTTCAGACCGCTCTCAAAGCCAACAGTCTAAGAATTAAGCTTTTGTCTCAGGACTAACAATATAGAAAATACTGATGTCGCGCAGTGTTCCTCCTGTGGGTTGGATTGTTCCTGACCTAACCTTGGCTTAGCACTGATATTTGGGAATGGTCAGATGACTGAGAGCAGCCAGGTCAGTGTGTCAGTGCCCCCCAGGTGAACTGCTGCATGCTGCTAGCCCCCTACTATTCAAAACCATGTGGGTTAGCTTAAAACCACCTTCAGTGGTGATTTAACAAATCCATCTGAATCTGCATTTAGCTGAGGGGCAATGACTTTTCTAAATGGCTGTGTTAATTGCTTACAGTCCTCTGATCCTCTCTCCATAAATGTCCTCAGTGTAGGCAGAATGAGGATATGACACCCTTAAAATCTGTACGACTGTCCTTCCAGGGAGTGAGTGTGGAAAATGCATATTACATGACTTTGAAGTCTAGCAGCATACACTTACCCCCAAAAATTCTCTGTCCCAGCTCCCCTCCTAAGTTTACCACTGCCTCAGTAGCAGTAAAAAGAAGCTTTAAGCTACAGCTCAAACCAAGTAAAATTCCCCATACTGTCTCCTGTTACAAGCGGAACAATTTTCAGATGTCATGAATTCTGGGCCTAGGATTCTAAATTTGGTAAACAAAAGTCATCCAATGCTGTTTTATATTAATGCGTTAGTAAGTTTATATTGTGTGCAGAATGCTGCACTTGGAGAAACACCTTCCAACAGAAGCGATGTGATTTTACTTCCTCATGCCGGTATTATCAGACCAGTTGTTGCCAACTCTCAAGAATTTAACACAAGTTACAAGTCTTGAGATACTTGTTGGTTTGTTTTGGTTGGTTTTTTTTTAAACACACACATATGGAGACAGATCATTATATGAGAATCTTAGTTTTTATTTGCTGGGGCAAGGAGAGGGAAGGATGACAAGTCTAAATCTCAAAAGGGCCAGAGAAAAGTTAAAAAAAACAAAACAGCTTGAAGGCACAGTAAAAAGCTCAAGATTTTCTAAGCCATTTTCATGATTCTGGGGACCTCACTTTTGAATTCTCTGGGTTGGCAAAATTAATTCAATAATTTTCAGGATTTCTTGCTGTGATTTAACCATCTCCACTATTGTCCCTCCCCATCACAACCAAGTTCTGAGCACGCTACTTTTCCCCTTGTTCTTTTGGCTATTACAAATAACAAGTAACCTACACCTACGCGCTAAAAATAATAAAAGGCGTATTTCTAGCTTACCCACAAACTTCTGTGGGGTGGAGCTTTTACGCTTTCCCATGTTGCTTGTCAGCTTCTCTATAACAGCAGGTCTCTCAAAAGGCACCACAGAAATATTGTTGTCCATCACAGGCTCTTGTTCCTTACAATCTTCCATAGGAGGTACTACATAAAACCAAAAAATCGTATCAGACAAGTCTGGTCTACACTTCACAGACAACACAAATCATTTGAGCCTTGCTGATTGTGCAACAAGTGCAACACAAAATAAAGCAAGGTTCAAGAACACACTGGGCATCAAGATAGCATTCACCTTTAAGCAGAGCCACATTTACAAAATGCCTCTGTTTGGGACCATCTTATTTAGCAGAAGCCCAACTTTAAGCATTTATTAAAGGACTTGTTTTGTTCTGAATAGTCAAGATCCCCAGTGAGGAGGGGACACTTTTGAAAACTCACTTTGTAGATTATATTTTCTGTTTTTCTCCCTTCAATATGGTCACCTGTTGCCAATATAACTTTTTAATTATCATTCTTTGTGTATTCCCTTAACTTCATGCTTATCATATGGCATGCTTACCGTTCTTATTTTCTTTTAGTGCTAATCTCAATGACTAACACACATACAAAGCATTGATCACTTGTGTTTCCTGGGCCTGGCTGTGCATTCCCCGTGACAAAAGCTTCCAGAATGAAGGATCTGTTTGTTAAAGTGTGTTTCCTCTTTCTATACACGAGACTGTAAAAATCAACAAATGCTGTACTGGAATTACAGGATTAACATTGTATGGAAATTCCCTTCAGAATCAGTTGCAGAAACTATACATTTTTTTATTAATATTTTATCCCTTCAAACACAGACCTAACAACCGGTGAACGCAAGTCTTCTGTGTCCGTCTTCCCACTTTTGGGGATCAGCAGGGAGCATCCCTGTACTAACTATATCAGGGGAATGCTCATACACTGTCTTTGAGACAATAACAAGAAATTAATGACTCCTTCTGTCTTCACTCATTTCACTCTTTGTCGCTTGTTGGGTTAGGGAATAAGTTGCTAGAGCAAAAGCAGTATACGAATTGCATGAGCTACCGACTAGGGTAGTGACCGACTTGCACAGGGTTTTATGTCACTTGCTGACATAGCTAATCACTAAATACCTACAGAGTACTCAGCTTTTGTTAAGCATCCTCTTATAAACACCAAGAAGGGTCAGTGGTACCATGATGTGGATCAGGCTCAGAGAGTCCAAGTCATTTGCAATGTATGTCAAAAGTGTGATTCCACATTTAGCTCTCCCCACTGCTCTCCTGCCATGAATTTAATACATGGCCTGATTGTCCCACATTCATCTTCATAAAGTAGCAAGAGAAACCTGAGAAGGATCAGCCACTAGTCCTTGCACCAATGGGATGTTTGAGGTATAAAAAATTATTTGAGGAGAAGAATGGGATGGCAGACAAATACAGACTGGGATGATCTTGCCAAGAGTTCCTACAATTTGTAAACTGTGAGCAACCTATTGCATTCTCTGTATTAGATAAATCTTCCAGAGAAGTCATGGGTGGTATTGCAGAGGTAGTAGAAAAGGACTAAAACCCACATCTTCTGCTAGTCCTCCTCTGGTCTCTCACCATAGCAGCCTTTCATGTCACAGGTACCTTCTCCCTGCCATAAATGAACACCACCAGCCTACTTTCCTCCCATGTAACTTCACTACCTTCAGGATTCTAATATGGAATAATCACTCCCCTGTTCTTAAACACACAGTTGTTTGCTAGCACATAACATATGAAAAATGGGCTGATAAAAGCCTTATCTTTGCCTTCTTTCTAATATGGAAGAACAAATACCAGGCGATTACAAAACAGAGTATCTGCTCAGGTGAACTTCGCAATTCAGACATTCATAGTAAGAAAACATGGCAATTTATTCATTTGATTCCATTTATGCCTCTGCTGCTATGGAAAGCTGAGTACTTTGAGGCTTAGAATCTACCATATGCTATAAAATGATGTACTCTGCTGCTTTTTTATTTGTACAGGATGCTCCCCCTGAGAAACACAATGGTTTCTCATTTACAAGGCAGTCCTGCTGGCATCAGTGAAAGAGAGGAAGAAAAAGCATAAATACGAAATGAATCTAATGTTGCAACAAAATGGGACGCAGTGTTTGAGTGACCTAATTAATGCCCAGTGCAGACTGGGAGGTCTGGTATACTTTAATAGCTAAGGCTAAATTTTTAAGGTTATTTAAATACTGTGCTTGGTCAGGAGCTATCTGCACTAGTTCTACTCAAGTATTTACAGAGGAGATTTTGGAAGAAAGGAAAGATTATGTCTGTTGATTTTCACTGGGAACTGGTGTCTGACTGTCCTTCTGACTTACCAAAAATCAGCGTATGCAGGCACATGCACACACACTTTGCGTGAAACCCTGGATCCTTGCTCAGTGGCAACACCCATCCTCACTGCAATGGGCCAGGTTTGTGTGCAAGTTCCGCTTCAAAAATTCCCAGCCATTGATGTACAGGACACATGAGGCTGGTGGTGGGGACTTAGGGAGGTGCAGAGGGCTCTAAATTCCTCCTAGGAAGACTTCCTAAAGGTATGCTGGCTTTGTAGGACCGTACTTGCCCACAAAAATCAGTTGAAAACCTCCTGATTACTTTCATAGCCATCTGATTAAGCTCCAAATGTAGTGACATTTGTATGTCTTATAACAATTAAGTAATAATTAAATAATTCTACTGTTGGGCATATGTGTGTAAAATTTCCTAGACGGAATTTGAAACCTTTCTTCCATGAAAAATGAATAGTGCTAAAAAAGACACCTGCTCTTCTCTAAGTCAGGCAAAAATTCTGCTTGCACTCCTTTTAAAAGTAAAATCATCACCTTTAATGATGCAAGCTCTTTTTCCCACCTCAGAACTCAACTCTATAATCCAGGGCATGACTCTTTTGCAACAGAATCAATGAATCACGCCAATATTTGTGTTACGAAGGGAATAAGTTACCAGAATGTGTTTTGTTATGTATATTTCCTGGGAGAATGGAGAGATGGAAATAGCCTGGTTTCTGAAACCATTTAAAAATTGCATGCAAAACCAGACCAAACAGGTGAGATGTCACATTTCAGAAACCCAAAGAGTTAAGCTAAAGATCATACTGTCAGTTCTAGATACATTAATTTTCATTTCAACTTAAAAATACACAAATAAAGGACAAATAGCCCAGCCTGCATAATTTTTTTTGAGGAAAAACAAAATAAAAAAGGAGAAAAGCAAACCGATCACACACAACCAACAGTTATCACAAATCAGCTGCTCTGTGGTAGAAACGTGTACGCATTTACTCTGCAGTAAATACAATTCCTTTTTTGTTGTATTTCACTGTACTTCATTACCTTGGTAATGGGAGCTACCAAAGAACAGGTAACACATTATAACTAGCTTTGATACAGCAACTCATTTTATGCTGTGAACTTACGGTCTCAGCTCAGGAAGGTTTTTTTTTTACTCTAAAAATCGAGCGTCTAGTCCACGAAAAGCCCACACTTGAGTATGTTTCTGTTCAGGGATGTTCTTAATCAGCTGTCAGGGTGCACTCCTGGACTGCCCATGCAAACGTTTACCATCTCTGACACTGTTAATGTTCTCAATTGCAGTTAACACCAAATGTTGTTTCTAAGCTCAAACTCTGAATACACAAATCTGGATGATCTTCAGAATAAAGTCTTTATTTTCCTGAAGACATTGGTCTTTCAATCATAGTGCTCAAAGTGGCTATCTTTTAGTTTTTGCTTCTTAATTTTTAAGAAACCACAGATACTGTTAAAAAAGTTTATGCTGTTCCAGTGAGGAAAGAATAAGGGAAAAAAGAAGTAAAAAAATTACCCAGCGTGCGTTTTGCTTATAAATACTTTTGTGTGCAGACAACAGACACTGGGCTAAGTCTCAGCTGGTATAAATTAGTATTACTCCATCAGCCTCAATTTCCTTTCCTAAGCTCACAATATTGCTATTTAAAAAAAGTGTGTGTGTGCAGAGAAATGACAGGAAATATTCCCATGGACTCTGGTGTGAAGTCTCCTGTGGGACCAGCATTTTAACGATGTTTTAAGCAACTGTGTAAGAGGGAAGGACACAAGGCCATTGTGTGTTTTATGTGGAGCTGGCCTTTGAGGCTTGGACAGCCTAGGGCTAGGCTGCTTTCTTCTTCTCCTAAAAAGAGTACCCTTCTCCACTCTACTTTAAGAATTTCCCTGGACTTTTTTCTTTGTGAGACAGAGAAGAACATATAACTGGGTGTAAACCACAGCTAGCATTCAACATTTCTGCCTGTTTATTCCTGCACAGGTCATGTTCTTGGCATTCGGAGACTGTCACGTTTCTCACCCCCAACACACTGCTAGCTAGGAGACCACAGACTAATTTCTGCCTCTGGGCCCAGCACTGCTTAGCCGAGAATTGCCAACAACAACGTCTTGCAGCAGCTGCCATGCCGAGCAGGGAACAGGACGTAGCCACAAGGAGGGGCAGCTCAGCAAGCAACTGGCACCCTGCAAGAGGATGGAGAGAGACCTGCAGACTTGTACGTTCCTACCCACACACCGAAACTAGCCCTCCTTCCCCTCCTCTCGCTTCCCCTTGTGGCTTTAGTCAGGTGATCTAGCCATCTGCAAGACAAAGATAATTGAAATTAAAGGCCTCATAAGGCCACAGCAAAAGCACCCAAGTAGATGTCTGTAGCATGCCTATAAACTGATCAACTTGAGCACAATGCTTGAAAAAAATCCAAACTCTCTAGGTGCTGCCTCCAGTTTTCTAGAACAATTAATCTCTGCAGAAATAATTTAGACCGATATTAAATGTTGGCCGTATTGGTTGAGACCCAGTACAGCCACCTGTGTCCTTAAAGCAGGATGCTGGTAGGGATAAGAAAATCCACACCTCTACCTATTCTGTGCATAAGGGTGAAGTTGTAACCAGGAGTCACACCAAAATGCTTTCAGAGGCTTCAAAACACTCAGCAAGAAGAAAATACTTAAAAAGTATTTGGAAAGAGAGTCAGGAAAACTTAACCCCAATGTGATGCAAAATAAACCAATGATCAAAATCTCCAAAGCATACACTCAGTCCTCCCCAGGAATACCCTTTTCATGTGTGACATGGGAGAGAAGGAATTTACTACATTTTTCAGGGTTAGACTACGACCTAACTGTAAACTGAGTAATCATTTGTATACTCTTCCCTGGTGTCTTTATAGTCCCAGGAGAAAGGACTTTGCTGCAGACCTCTACAGGCTGGTGCTCATGACCTTCACTCTAATGCTGAGCTTCATGGGTGGGAGTGATGCTGGGATGTAAGGTAAGATTTATTACTGGTCCCAGCTGAATTTGGAGCTCCCTATCCTCGTTATGCCCTCGCTAAACAGCACAATGAAGACAGTGGATGAAACATCCCTTAAACATTCACCAGGGGAGATTTAGGCATATTTGCCCACAGGAAAGAGAGGCACTAGTTGAATTCAAAGTGCTGTTTTAAGCTAATTTTGTTGAGAAAAGTAAAGTGGTTGTGTGAACATTCTATTTTAAGCTCAAGCAAAGTCAGTCAGGCTGTAAATAAAAGAACTGTCCACATGGGGTTCTTTGGGTAGACAAGGTTAAGGACTTACCTTTCTTGTCATAGCATTAAGCAGCTTAGAAAAAGCTTTAGATTTCCTCAGAAGTACACTATCAACAAGAGTAAACCCGATTTTAATAAATAACTGAAAAATAAACCCAGAAGTTGAGTGGAATTTGGGAAGATCCTTCACAACGTGACCTCTGAAACATCCTGGCTGTCATAACTATATCAGCCTACTGTTATTTCCCTAAGGAAAGGCTTACTGAAATCATCACCCAGCTAGTTAATAAGACAGGCACACCCTTGTAGAGTGAAGAGCGTGTATTTTGTTGGGAATGGAGTCAGTGGTTAAAATCCTACTATCAACTAAGCGCTCCATCTAACAGACCAAGCACACAACAGGTACCTACAAATAGCAAAGCTCTGAAATCAGTCTTTCCACTGACTTTTACAAGCGTAAAGTCAGGCCTAAAGAAGATAATCACTAACTTCAATGTCTTTGAAGTCATCCATTACATTTCAAATGTTGATTTTAGTCTCCAGGGTGTCTACAAAGATAGTAATTACTTAGAGCTATATGAACATTTTGGCAATACGTATTAAATACATTTAGAATGCCTTCATAGGATTAAATTGTTCATGGAAAAGTACTCCTAAATTTTTTTGGTGCTTTTTTTCCACCAAAAAATAGCCCATATTAGAAATGCTGAATAGATTTTTATTTCAGCTTGTATTTTTAGGTTTTCAGAAATGACCTTTCAGAACTTTTACGTAATTGATTTCCAAATGAAGCCATATGACTCCACTCAACAATGAAAAGTAAAATGGAAAAAAAAAAAAAAAAAAGAGGAAACATTCTTTTCCCTTTTCATTTACCTACAATCTAACTTTTTGGTATTCTTAGATATAAGGTAATTTTTAATCAAAGTGGAAAATGTATAATATTTATATTTTCTGATTAGTAAGAAATTTTAAATACTTCAAGTACTGAACTTCTAAAGACAACTTTTAGAAGTTAAAAAATGTTCAGTTTTAGAAGAGTTTCCAAAACACTAATTTTGAATGAAATTATAACAATTTTTGTACAGCTACCATTTAGTATTTAGTGCTACAGATAAGCCTACAACCCTACAGCCTGAGATATTATGCTCATTATCCATACTAATAGCTACAGAAATTTTTTAAAACAAATTCAGAGTTTCACATTTCTTGCTTTGAACAATCTTTTTGGCAATCTTCAGTCTTTATGTATATTAACACATGCAGTGTTAGTTAACATATTAATACTAACACATGTAAAGGCATATAAACATTTTTTTGTGTTATAATTACTTTCACCAACACTGTTGAATTCCATTCTGCTCTGAAGATTTTTATATCTATTCCCCCCTTGTTTTGGGATATAGGATAATATTACAGGGAGTAGAAATAACGGCTTCTGAATACCTCTACCATCCTTATCTCTTATAATTATCAGTCGCTATCAAAAAGAAAGGGGAGGGGAATCATACATTTTATACATAACAGTTCATTTTTAGGGTAACTTTGCACAGGTGACTTTATTTTCATGTCTGCATATTTATACATACTAAAAAGTGAAATACTGACTTAAAAAAAATAGTCAGCAAAACTAGTGCTGTTAAATTGGACAGAGTGAGGATTTCAGCCCATCTTTTCTCCTCCTGTCTATCTGAATATAAGCAATCTAGAAGATGGAAGTGATGCAAAGCTGAAAGGAGGGAAGAAAAACAGATGGAAAAAAACCCGCAAGAGATGCTCCAAGTCCAAGAGACCTCGAAAGGCGGTTTCCACCCACCATGGTGACTCATGACCTGCCCGGCAGCCTCCATACTGACATTCTGTAGATAGTTGTGGCAGCGTTCCTTGTGCTCCTCCAGCGAACTGCGCTGCTTGTAGCTCCGGCCGCAGTAGTTGCACTTGTGAGGCTTCCCCACTGTGGAAAGAACGAGAGCATCAGGTCAAATCCACTGCAACCCACTTTTTGCTATCAAAAATCACACCTTTGCAACAAACAACTCTTGCGATGGAAAGACACCCAAGAAAGGTTACTCAGGTCCCAAACCTTTTTCCCAGCCCCATTTTGCCACCGCACACACCTCCTCCTACCCGCCGGGTACTTCGCCCCATCCGTTTTTCGCACTAACGCGCAGTATCAGCAGAAGGAAAAAGAGGCGGACTTGTTGGTCGCAAAGCAAATAAACAGATGACAAGATGGGAAAACAAACGAAACAGCTGAATCACACCCCAGCACTGCCTGTGTGTCACCAAGTCTCGTGGGAAAGAAACTTCTGAGACATTTTGCCCATGGCACGAACAGTTGCCTTCAAAAAAACGAGCTGCCCCAGTGGCCTAATTCTGCTCCTAACTGTGGGGAAACCCATTACGTGGCCCAGAGGAGTAGTTCTTTCATTGAGACAACTTTGCCAAAACTATTATGGGAAGGTTGGGAAAAAAAAAAAAAGACAACAGAAAGTAACTTCAGTAACAGCACTGTTACATGCCAGAACTGCGTTGCCACCAGTAATTCATAGAGACCAGATAATATTAAAATATAAATATATAAAAAATATAAAAGGCTATGTACAATGAAAATCAAGCCAGATGAATGCAAGACATAACTCCAATTTTTAATTTTCTTTTGTTTCACTCAACAGCATTATGAACAAATGGCAAATTCCTCTTAATACATGCAAAACCTGGCACCAGACTCTCATAAACTATATTCCTTTCATAGCATGTCATTAAGAAACCACAAGAATGGCCTAACCCAAGGCCAGAAAGCTAGCCAGAAGTATATTTTGCCAAGCTGTGCTAATAAAGGTTTTTAATACAATTTAAATTTGTAGAACACGAACATTTATTCTCTAATAACTAAAGAGCTATTAAGCCAGTACTGCAAGTCTAGTAAAACACCATCGGCTGCGATTTTCAGAGCTGGCTGAGGGATGGGGAAGGTCAAACTTCTTCCAGACTTTTGAAAATCTTAGGTAAGAATATTAGTTTCCGGCCAAAGAAATTGAGAACATCCTCTGTTGGATAATATATATGTTTCTATTGGGTTTGTCCCAATATTGAAAGCTTTTCACAATCATCTACTTAATGAAATCCAAGCTGTACTAATTGCAGCCAAAACGTACCGTCACCACTGGGATGGGAAAATGCAGGGAGACTGCGGGGAGGACACCCGTAGCCAACTAGAAGCCGGACAGAGGGCTCCTTGTGTTGGGGCTGAAGCCCCAAACATCAAAGACCCAGAGTCAGTGAAATTCTCTGGGGCCTCTGCAGGACTAGCACATACCACAGTGTGTGCCCCACATCATCTATATGACAGAATATGAAAAAAGCCTGAGCCTCGGTATCGGAGCTGGTCAAGAAGTTTCAAACATTTTTGTCTTGGACAAAAAAGGGATTTGGTGAAATGAACACACTTGCAGAAAGTTTCTGTTTTTTTCAAGAAGTGTGTTTGTGTGTGCAGTTCAGTGACACAACCAAGTTTTACACCGGGAGAAAAAAAAGCTGCTTTTAATAAGTGTCCAAACTGCAGATTTATCTCTCTCTATTTAGAGATAAGACTTATCCTCAGGAAAGTATTATATCTTCAACCAAACAGTTGTTGTGATCTTTATTTTATTTTGCTCACTAGCTTACACTGTTGCCGTACATGGCATTGGTACTGGGAATCTCAGTGGAGGCCGAGTGTGAGGTTCATTATCATTCCCAGAGTAATTGCCCTTGACGTGAACGATCTGGATCGAGCCTCAGCTCTTAAAAATAAACCAGCCATCTCATTCTGGAAGCGCCTTTAGGAAAACATACTGGCAGCTCCCTAGGATGGAAAGACTTTTATCATCACCATTACAATGCTTCATCGTGCATCTAGATGGCATCAATGCCTGTCAGTCTGACGCCTTTATTAGAAGCCAACTTGGTGTCTAATCAAAAAAATCCAATGCAATCGAAGGGATTAAGTTAGCCGAGCTGAAGCAGGGCTGAATTAGCCCACCTGGTTTGGCTACACCAGGTTATCAAGCAACTTACATAAACTGTAAGAGGCAAGGGAAATGGACGATTGCTTTCAGTTATTCCAGAGGCAGCTACAATTAATTAAATATATTATAATTTAGCACAGAGAAACATTCCCCTACAAGCTCGCAGTAGAAAAAATTGATTCAACAGTCAAAAAAAAGTTGGCATTACACCTCTTCAAATGGTTGCTCCCTGCATTGCAACAATTTCACAAACTATTCACACACAACAAGGCTGAGGTTTTCCAATGATGGTCAGCTATCCAAATTCCATCAAATTTCAAGGTTCATAAAGATGATAAAAGCTAATGATAAAGGCATGATTTCTACACACGATATGGGATTTGAGGAACGTAAGTCCCTAGGGAAAGAAAAACTCCAGCACACACGCTCCCTCCCCTGGGGAGAAGATAAGAGTATAAACAACATGTGACAAATGTTAGTCATGTTGCCTAATACACAACTGGAAGATGCTCAGACACAACCGTGAAGAATGAAGTTTGTGAGCTCCAGTTGAGTAGAATCGAATACAACTCCCTTGAGTTCATTTGCAAATTCTGTCCCCCGATGTACAGATGCAATCACATCATAGCCCCACACACGTAAAATCTGATTTATACTATAAAATTACACAAAGTGACTGTAACTTAAGTTGCAGCGCAATTGATCAGGTCAGACCACAACAGAATCAGTTCTGATAGCAGCAGTTTGTGTCACCAGCAATTCTCACAACCCGTTTGGTAAGAAGTGCAGAGAGCTGAGGTAGCAATTACGGTCTGGATTTTAGAAACCTTGTCATTGTAACAAATGTCAAGTCATTGAAATAGCTGCAAATTTCCCCTCGTATTCTCAAAGTAACTAATGACAAAAAATATTTATATTTGTGGATGTGAACATTGCCAGTAAGTGTACATTTTTCCATATTTCATATTACTCAATAGAAAGCTATAAAAGTGTATTAGAGAATTCAATTCTGGTGATCTCCTCAACAGCATACTTTGTTCCACATAACAAACCACTGTATGAAACCACATGACTGCCAAGAGAGATTTCAGCCTTTGTCAAATACTGTACAGTAGGTAAACGTTAATAGTCAAAATTTGCCCCCAAAACACGTGGCTTGCACTACTGGGCACGAGCAGTCTTGGTGTATAGGCCATTGACTTGAAGGCAAAGAGTTCAACAGTGCTAAAGCCTACCATGGAGCCATTTCCACTGTGAAGCCACTCAAAGTTTGGCTCAGCTTGCTTGGTATGAAGCTGCCTTCTCTGAGATCCGAGATCCTCAGTGACCATGGTACACGGGCACCACATTCGGCATTGTATGTAGCCACTGCTGCCAATGGTAGCGGCACCCAAGCAAAGTCAGTTTGGAAATCCCTGGTTTGGGGTAATTATTCCTTTATCACCTTTTCAGGGTAAGCAATCAGATAAAAAATTACCATCACTCATTCTCATAGAAATGACACAATACAGTGAATGCAAACAAGCCCAAAATCTTGAGAAATCTTCGATCTGTTGTTGAACTGGGAAAGACCAGGGCACTGGGCAAAACCCAGCGGCCATACCTATGAAACAGCTAACTTGAAGAACATAAAAAAACACTTTATATTTCTTACTGAAATGTCAGAATTTCCACGCATTTAAGCTCAGATTCGTACAGATGACAATGTGGCACAGAAAACCCACAGTGGAGTCTCAGCCTCAAATGGAAAATATTATGACAGTCACAGTGAAAAAGACATTTAAATTTGAAGTACAATTTTTACCATGAAACAGGTAAACCACTCGTCAAAATTCACAGAGAAATGGAATTTGCTTGTGAAATTAAAATGCTCATGTGGAGGGAGGAAGGGGAAGAGGAGGAGGACATAAAAGGCAAGGTGTTTCTGAGTTAGGAATACTTTGAGTCCTGTGGGTGAACTTTGATAGCTGCGAAGTCTGCGTGCAGCGACAATGAGATGGTGTAACTCTAAGGTCAATATTCAAGACAGAAAGCAGACTTGGGCCTAGGGAAACTTCTTTAAAGTCATAAAAAAAGGTCAGTGAAAGAGAAAGAGCCCGTAAGGCATTCACGCAGCATTTTGTTCTCAAAAGAGATGGGAGTGCATAGCAGAATATAAAGTAAGTCAAAGGGAAATAACAAGGCATCCCAGGTAATACCTTGCCATAAGCATATAACATGAGAAAGGCTTACAGAACAGGTTAAGAACAACAATACTGAGCTAAAATCCTGTCTCCATTAAGACCAATGACACACAATGCACTGGTTTCAGCAGTCAAGATTAACTACTCCCACATTTCCCTGTTTTGGGTACCACATTCTCCTCTGCAGCAGCACAGAGCACAACTCTTTCCCATCCACCTGCCCATGTCCTGAGTCCCTGCGACAGCTCAACTACTAACATGACCAACTCATGCAGGAAAGGGCATTACTATGGCCGTGTGATGTACGTCAGCCCAATCCAAGGACTAGAGACTTTGCACTGCGCTTTGTACCAGACTTTTATTATTTTTGCATTATTGCCCCATGAGGGCCTCGGAAGGGAAGCCTGCCAAGATTTCTGAACTAAGTGGCCATCTGACGTAGCTACTTTCAGTCTGAGGAAGTCCCTCTGACAGAAGCGCACTGAGCATGACTTATTTCTGTAAAATCTGAACTCCGACTCGGCCCCTAGAACCCAAGAGCTGGAGAAAACCCCAGTACTCTCCAACTGAAGCTTTCTGAAGCAGCATCAAAGAAGTTAAAGTGTTCTTTTGGGCTGATACTTACACTTATCAGTGAAGTTGCAGAATTGTCTGTCATGATCATAACCAGTATTAACTTATTTCTTCTTTCTTCCCTAAAACTGGAAGCTGCCTGGGAGAGGGGAGCTATTCTGCAGTTACACAGTGCCTAAGACAAAGCAGCCCTTTGCCTTGAACGGGACTTATCACAGTAAGATCAGTCTTAACACAGAGGTAGGAAATATGATTAAGGTGCTGGGTTGGGACTAGGAAGCATAGGGTTCAGCTCTTAGTTACGCTACAAATTTTGTGACTGCAGGCAAGTTATTCTGATTTCCTGTGCTTCAATTATTCATATGTATGATTAAGGTAATAATTCCCTTCTTCACAGCATGTAAATGAATTCATGCACTTTGCAAGATGCACAGAGGCTAATTTGGTGAAGCTCACACAAGCAGGTAGACACAGAAAAATACGGCCTAT
Source organism: Balaeniceps rex (assembly GCA_013401315.1). Lineage (NCBI taxonomy): Eukaryota > Metazoa > Chordata > Aves > Pelecaniformes > Balaenicipitidae > Balaeniceps > Balaeniceps rex. The sequence continues at coordinate 96,100 of VYZW01025031.1, forward strand.
ATCTCTACTGAGAAATTAAGGATTTAATAATACACTGTGATTTTATTAGATATGGGAGTGAACATTAAAGAGCAGAAGGAGATATTTAGGATGGCGCAGAATAGAGGATCAAGCAGGAATAAGAAAATCAAGTCAGGAAAAAAAAAATAGGTGGCATATGAGGCAATTTGCAGGCATGGTGTCCTTTCAGGCTGTGAAACGGTCAGCCCAGGGAAATGTAAAATGCCCCTGAGCTTGGTGACATTTAACACCACACAAGACAAAAAAAAAAAAAAAAAAAAAAAAAAAAAAGAGAGTGTGCAATAGTCACAAAAAGGTGGATATAATAGCTGCTGCTGTCCTTCCCACCTCCAGCTTCCCCAAGCCAAGGAAGCAGTCGTCAGAGCCAGGGAGGGCCGAGGCAGCACTGAGGTTTCGGCAGGAGGGCTGAGGCTGCAGAGGCGACACACGGTCCCTCCGGTTCACTACTGTAATTAAACAGCACGCTTTGGCTTTTCTAGAGCCGCCTAGCTCAACGCTTCACACACAAAAATATTTACATGAATAATAGACCCCTGAACGAATTAATCACAAAAAAAATTAAAGTGAGACCCCAGCCCATGCTGTCTCTGAGCAGCACGTAGCTTTGCAAAGGAAACTGCCTCCCACTCCGATGCTGTATCTCGCTGCTGTGCTTAATGACTGTAAATGTGTTCATTGAAATTCATGGGGGCTCTTTGATTTGTTGCTTTTTTTTTGCCTGGGAGATTACACACACACACAACAATCGGTATATACCAGAGTTGAGAAATAACAGCAAGTCCCACAGATAACCCGAGATTGTCCAAGACAACCTGCATGCAGAAGTCACAACATGTAAACATCTAAAATAAGGCTCCAGGCTGCTAGAGCACACAAACACACAGACTTGCGACACACAGTGTCAAGTACCTCCACTTCCGAGTGCCCAACCTGTGACATCTTAAAGCAGTCTGATTTTCAGAAAGAACCAAATCTCTAATCACATTATGAAAACTTTGCCTTAATCTTTTAATGCTTGCCAGTCCAAGCAGAGGCAGCAATACCTGGGGTATGTTTCATGGGATGCAGATACATTTCTGGACCTCATGGAGTTCTGATGTCTCCATTCCACAAGCATGTTTTAGATTATCATATTTTGGGCCGAGTATTAGGGCTTGAGGTCATCTGGTAAAGGACAGGTTCGCTAGATCATGCGGTAGAGGAGACCATACAGCTAGATATGCGCTTAAAAAGGTTTCTGGACACTCTGTACACCTCAAAATGTCCAAAAATCAAAACGCAGCATTACAACAGAAGACGCCTACATACATGCCATTAAGCAACTAGTACTTTCTTGACTTGGAGCTTGAAATAGAGCACTTGACTCACTTCATGACCTCGTGGCCCAATGCCTCTTAGTAAAGATTATTATCAACTGCCTATTGATAAATATATATATATATGTGGGTGTTCAACATTTTGTGAGTCTCCCAGCAAATGAAAAACGGCTTGTCCTGACTTTTTGCACAGCGGCAGTCAATAATAAGTTATTTCTGTCAACAACTACCACGTACTATTACAGTAGCCCTATGCAGCTAGCAGTGAAACACCATTAGACACTCGTGGTACATCAGCACGCAGTAAAACAACGGCAAAACATTGCACCTACACACCCTTTGTTTTCTAGACATGCCTGCCTTTCCTATAAATATCTCCAGGGCACAAACCAGCAGCTTGACACCTGCATCTACCTGCCAGTTGTTTACAGTATTATAAAATAAGCGGCTAGCAGTGAAATACTGTACTAGTGTTCAGTCCTCCCTGATACTGCGGCAAGCAGTATTAAACATCAGATTATATATAAACTCTGAAGACTTCATCCATGCTACATTTTGGCTAGAACAGACCACAAAAACATGTGCAAAACAAGTAAATACACTCATCAGGACAAACTTTCAAGCATCTATACCTTGTCTACACATAAAACCACAGGCCAGAATCTGGTGTAAATCAGTATTAGTGCTCATGTACAACAGCTAAGGGGTTGGGGTCCTTATTTGTACCTTCAAGGCAGTTCTGTCTGCAGCTTTTTATTACTTTAGTAGCTTATTACGATTTATCTTGCAACTGCTGGTGGCTCTGTTATTTAATCTGATTCATCAGATTGTGTTTATTTATTAACTGATCTGCAGGATTTTACAGATAAAACAATGTTCGAATCTGCCACAAGGGTTATAAATAAGTAGGTGGCATTTTTGTGCCAGAAGTTTAACAAACAAGCAAACAAACGCACTCCTGTTTCATTGGCACAGTCACAGAATTACTGAAATCTCCCCAACCATCCAGATACTTGCAGGGCTCCTGCCACAGTCTCACAGCACCCATTAAATAATTAAAAAAAGAAAAGCAAGAATCTTACACCCCATTTGCTTCCTTTGCAGCACAGAAGACAAACAGTTCACTTCGTAGGTTTGTATGTTGTATCTATGTATGTGTGAAAAACGAAGAAAAACGTACGTGTCCATGTGAAACCATGCAAATAAATCATGTAGTAAATCAAGGAAAATACAGACAAGGACACTAACATTGTCTTTAGTTCTGAAAAAGATGAAATCCACAGATACTTGCTCTAATTCCGTGTCCCAAGAAAGATATATTGCAATAGATAGAAGCTCTCCTCATATATTTCTCTTGGTTTACCTTACCTTTATTTCCTTCAATATAAGAGCTTCAAAGCTGGCCAATGGCACTTGATGCTCATTTTTAGTTTATATTAACGTCAATGGAGCTCTCAGATCCCTCCATAGATATGCAAAAATCTCAAGTGCAAACGTTCTGCACTTGTGCTGTCAAGCCACTGAGCCGGGCGCACTGTCCTTGACCCATACCAACATGTCCCAATCCTCCAGGCACCCCTGGCAGTGGTGGGGTTCCCAGGGATTTTACACCAACTCTGAAATGGTTAAACACTATTAAAAAGGGACTCTGTTTAAATAGCACTCTGGTGGAGAGAGAAACTAAGAAATACCAGGAAGTCCACAAAATAACAGGGCATTTTATCACCTGGCCAGCTTCAAAATTGCTTAAAGGCAGCCAGGTTTACGACAACTTACTTTTAAAGGGGGAGAGGCCCTGCAACGAATATGAGAGGTGACTTCAGAAAGGAGCCTCCTCCCTGCGATGCCTCCGCACTATCTGGATGTGGGTGGGAACCGGCTTAAGACAGAGGTTAAACCTTAACTGTATGTACTGGCTCTGTACTTTCCACTCCACTTCAGACCTTTAACATTGTATTACAGTCGACTTGATAAGTGGAGCATTAATTGGTTCACACAACAAACCTTCCAAAATATGGTTGTTGCTTCTCTTCATTTAACCCTACTCCTGGGACACAGCAAGTAGGAAAAATGAAAACAAGTTTAGGTTGGCCTGTTGTTCTTCTCTGCCCTGTCCTGTCCGCTCCCTGATAGTGCCACAGCTCAGCAGGAATTTAAGGAGGTGACTGGAGATCCACACGTCACCACGAGCCAAGCTCCACAGCACCTGACTGCAGGCAGAGAGGAACAGCTCACACAGGCAGCACAGGGTGTGGGTACCTCGGTCAGGAATGCTGCTGGACAAACACTCCCTTGAGAAGTGCTTTTGTTTGTTTTGTTTTTTTTTTCCCCCGCTTTGGGTAAAACAAATATTGGGCCAGATTTGTAGGTAGTATCAATGGAAGTAATACCCTGAAGTCAATTTATATCAGCTGCTTACGGTTTATATTTATCCCAAGTGCTGCCCCTTTGCATATCTTGCAGAAGCCCTTTAGCATTATGAAGCCAACAGAATCTGAGTTATTTGAAGCAAGCAGTGCCAAACGTAGTGTTACCAGCTATTTTATACTATATAAACAAAGGGAGACAGGCAGAATAAATGACATTTAACTTTCACTATAGCACTAGTTTTCTTCTGCATAAAACCACTGAACCCTTAGCTCTAGCTCATTTCTTCTCGTCCCATAGCAATGAGTTCCACTGTTCCACCTACATGCTCCTGCGCGAGAAAAAGCATTTCTTTTAGCACCTGACACCTTTCAATTTTATGTCTCATATTAGGAGATAGGAAGAACGCGCTCCAGTTTCCCTTTACGTAAGTTTTCCCTTTTCTTGTCACTGTCAGAATCAAAGTTTTGGAAACAGACTATTAACAGCAAGCTGTCATGTAGATAATAGTGACATGAGAAGAGTAATATTGACAGCTCCTCTTCTTTTCCCAACCACTGAAGTTGGGAGTTTTTACTTATTTTGATCAAGACCAGCAGTGAAGGGAACCTTGCTTCCAAAACCAGGTCAGGCTGTGAAACTAATGGGCTCCTTTGGGACATAAAAATTTTTATATTCATACTTTCCTTACTGCCCAAGAACCAGTGTGGCCCATACCTTTGTGTTACTCTTGTAAAGATCGGCTGTTCAAGCATGTGGTTTTGTCATGTCTTGCATAGATGTCAAATGAGGTCAAACAGAAAAAGAGCTGACTGACTCCTTTTACCTATGCAGTTTTCCTATCTCCTTCTCTTGCTCTCTGCCTGACAACATATATATTTACCGCCAATGTTACAGAGGAGCTCAAAATAAGGATGGGACTTTTCTCAAGCAGACAGTGCTGAGCCAAGCTGTGCTGCATACTTCGGAAAACCTCACATGCCAAAGGCTCCTCCAGGATGAGGCTTTTTGGGCCAGCTCACTGCTCCCAAACGCTCTTCCCAACACCCAGAGCATCTACTCCAGATTCATCAAGACAAATTAATCTGCTGCCACCAGGGCTGGACAGACGCCTTTCCCCATCACGCTTGTCACCAACACTTGTGGTCTTCACTGCTCCACATTCAAAGTTAGCCACAGTATTCGGCAAGGGAAGTCAGGACCATTTTGTATGAAAACAATTCTTAACACGGCAAAAATTAACAGTAAAGTGATCTTTCAAAGGATGATGAGATCCTCTAACTCTCCGAGAGATGAATCTGGGATACTGGACAGCTTGGGTTCTCGTGCACACCTCTACATCAAGTGTCTATGTCTGCCGTTGAAGCTACATTAATTTTCTGGGTAATAAAACTCAGCGATTCCTGTTAGCCTCAATATCTTTCCTAGTTGCATTTTTTTTTTGTAACACAAAAAATAACGACAGTTCCAGTGCACTTCCTAAAACCTAGGATTTTTTAGGTTTGCTCAGTGGAGAAAATGAGAAGAGAGGGAGGGAGGAAAGATTTGGCGTTTCAGGATGTTTCTTTTTTGGTGCGATTAGTTTTGCACTACCAGGCCTGGATAGATTCAGAAACTGTTACAGTGGCTGAAAGGGAGGCAAACAAAATGAAAGGAAATTAAATATGGGTGTGAAATTAAACCAAAAGGAAAAAAAGAAAAGAAGGAAAGAAAAAGCAACTGCTTGGGCTGAAAGTAAAGACAGAAAAGCTGGAGAACACAAAACAGAGCTCTCTAAACATCCAGAAGTACTTTAAAAATGTTTCCTGTAAAAACAGGGAATTTAGGAAACTCTGAACGTACTTAACTGCATTCCTTGATGGAAAAAAAAAACAAAACCCAAACAAAAAAAGAGGTGATTTCTGCAAGAGGTCTGAATCAAGAGTGAAAGAGTGTAAAACTCATTTCTCAATACCTGGGAGAAGAAAAATCTCTCTTTTTCTCATTTTCTTACATCTATTTTTTTTTCTTTGTGTGTGGAGAGTCTTGTAACTCAGCAGACAGGGATTTAGGACATCTGGGTTCATTCCTATCTGCAACACTGGTGTCTTGAATGCCTTTGACAAGTCCCTTTTTGTCTGTACTCTAGGTTCATCCTCTGCAGAAAGTGGTTGGGCAGTGAACCTTGCTGTCTTCTTGTCTTGGGCTTGAACAATCTGAGAAATGACTGTCTCTCACTATGAGTTAAGTATTACCTGACACAAAATGGTTCTTTCCCTTCTCTTCACCAATGGTGCGATCCTATGCAAGGGACTGTACACCAGCCAGGTCAAACTTGTCCTGGACTTTGTGCTGATCAAGGCAGAAATCCCATTCATCTCAACCAAAACTGTACTTGCAGTCTCCTGAATTTGGCTCATCATTAGCCGTTGGGACAAACTCATTGCTTGTAGAAGACTAATGATATGAACATAATGGATAGATTTTTCACAATATAGCTAACGTGGACATTTTACTGTGGCACGTAAAAGTCAAACAAAGCACTTTTCCTGGCGGATGATCTATTCTTTGAAGCTGGGCAGCTTCATTCCAACAAAACATGTCAAAAATCCATCCTTTGATGCTGCTCAATGGAAACGTAGCTATGGATATTGAGGCAGACCTGATCCTACAGTATTACCAACACCTGCAGTTTCACCCTAAGTCAGATACGATACTATGCTTTCCTTCATCTCCAGCTCCCAGAGTCAGTTGACCAAAGAGAAAAGTTAGCTTGCATGTTTTCTCACTCCCTGCCCACTCATGAAATAAATATCATAAGGTAAATAAAAAGGCCAATTTATCACCTTTCACTCTCCTAATTTTTAAGTGTCTATAATCTGGGGGATCCAGATTAATGATTTTTTAATTCCTGGGGTTAGAAACACATCGATAGTGTAAACTCTGAGGAATCATGCTAGTACCAGTGGAGTTTCTTCAGATTAGTACAACAACAATTGATATCAAAAGCTCAGTCATTTTGTTCAAAAACACTTTCATGAACCACCTATTTTCCTAGTGGAAATTTTCCACTCTCCTGTTGTTTTAAAATCAGGTGGAGTTAAGATGGCTTTTCTCCCTAAATGTGCTCTTACTTATGCCTTAAATAATTTCCCTGTTCCATCCTGGCGTTTTATAGGAAGAAAACTAATATTATGTATGAATCACAGAATAAAGTGCCTCCTACAAAAGACGTCACTCTATTAGGAACACATTCTAAGTGGCACATTCACTATGCATTTAATTTTCATTTACAGTATGCGCTCTATACCTAGTACACTGCCTGTATCAGTTTTTGTTTTCATAACCTATTCCTGACACTTAACAAGAACTGGGAGTGCTGCTCCAGGATTTGGCAAGAAGGAACAGGTTGTGGATGAGCAGGTTTCTCTGACTCACCTACACGGATCAACAAGGAAAAATAAAAGGGAGAGGGTGGAGANTGCCACAGAGTTCCAGACATGCCAGTCCAGCTGACTCAGCTCTTTGGAAGAAGGAAAGGGAAGGGAGAAATTTCACAAACGTTTCTGATATCTGACAGATGGGGATTGCTAGGCTCTCCTCGAGGATCTTCGAACCCGTCTTTCACACCAGGGACTCAAGCAGTGTCCCCAGAGAGGTTTTAGAGAGAGATGCTCACTCGATAACCTTGTACAGACTGCTTATGCTCGTATCAAATCACGCCTCTGTGGTTGTTGGAAAATTCAGCAGCAGAGCTTCATCCCGCAAACCAGAAATGTCAGGCCTTTCCTAGCCAAGGCTAGCTGCTCTCAGACAAGCCACTGTCTCCAAGGAGACGAGCAAAATGCGTGCACATGAAGGGTATCCAAGTGAGAGAGAGTCTATGGGCCATGTCGCTTTTCCATATAAAAATTTCATCATCAGATTCTCAGCAGTGTATCCTTTGCATGTGATTTATTTTCTAAGAGCTTGAAGCCCTTAAATAGCCTGGGCTCTGCCTACCTGTGAGACCAGCTCTATCCCACGATACGGTACCGTGCCATAGGCAGCTCAGAACAGCCCTGGTCCTGTTCGGCTGGGGGGAGGCTCTGTGCTGTCCTGGACTTCCACTCCAAACTGAAGAGGCAGGAGGAAGAAAGTACCTATTTTCCAGCAAAAGGAACAGAAACACAGGCTAATGCCCAGACTGTCAAAGCTCCTCGCCAAAATCAAGCAGACTCACTGCTTTCGAAGATAAGAGCCACGGTGAACTGGCCCCAAAATCAGCACTAGGATGAGCTTGTTTTAATTTTCTGGCCAGGATCCTCACCACGGGACCTCAACTGTCTCGGAGCATGTGAGAGCATTCATGCCTGTCTCACTGGAAGGGAGGGAAAGGACATGTGCTTCGGGAGCACATTCCCCATCCTTAATGAAGAGGAGCTGGCACTCTGGGCAGGAGAAGTCTCAGGGCAGCAGCAGCATCCCGGGGAACTCTGTTGTGTTATGTTGAAAATCCTACTGAATTACACTGCCCCACTGACCCCTCACAGCGCTTGCCACAGAGGTACAGCGACTCTTGCATATTTAATACAAAAAGAACGAACAACCTTTAAGTAGAGGCTTTTCCAAAAGCGAGTGGTTTGCAGCATACAGATAACTGTGTGGTTGGGGAGCATCCCAGCCAGGTGCTCTGTCAAAGTTTCAATAGGCAGGGCCTCAACAGCATTTCTCCAGCTTCAGGAATGAAGATAGAGATCTTGACTCTCCTCTGTTGCAAGGCACAGAGGGAACTTGGGGCACCCTGTCTGAAATCAATACAGCACAGTTATGCAAAACATGTATGCAACTGGCATCTCTTGTGTAATCCTGGCTGTAATCAACCTCTCTAACCACTCCAGAAAGGAAGGCGGGGCAGAGGGTGGAGAAAGTTCACACTTAGATCAAATAAAAAATGGGAAAATATCCAGAGAGCTTTAGTCAGGTAAAAACACAGTTCCCTCTCATGGGAAACCTCCAGGACAAGTTTCCTTGAACTTCACGCGGGGTTATAAATAGGAGGAGAGTCACACAGAGTTCAGTACAGGTTCGCTGTAAAAAATCTAGACATTCTCATTTTCCTTCTTGAGTGATATCCATCAATATCTTAGCTGTAAGCCAATTCATAATTACAGGTTGCTGAGAGCTCGGGAAAATATATCAGTAGCAGCTTTCTGCAGCTCTGCTGTGGTGTGGTGTTAACTGGGTTATTTTTTTCCCCTTTAGTTTCTCTTGGCTTCCTTTCCAGATGGCAAAAATACCTCTCTTACACTTTAAAGCACTCATATATTATCAAAAATGTCAGTGGTGGTTCTCCATTTCGCACTGCCCCATAAAACAACTCTGAGATAGCAGTGAAAGATAGCCTCAAACCACCGTTTGATTCCAAGCTCAAACTTTCTCAAGCTGAAAGATTTCACAAACTCCGTCAAGAATTGACAAAGGCCAGCTCCAAATGCTGGATTCTCCTTTCCTCAGTGGCAATATGCAAAAGCTTTTTGCCCTTGAAAATAATCTTCTCAGGGAAAAAAAACAACTTTTTTTCTCCTTAGAGCTGCTGTGGTATTTTGCTGCTGAAACAGAGTATGTGCAAGAAGTGGTCTTGGTTTTGCTGAGATGTGGCTTTGTCAAGTTAAAACCATGTTCTCATCTCAAGCACACAAGAAATCTTTCAGTCACCTCTTGGATCTCTGTTCTGCAAAAAAACACTGCAGCTACCTCAGAGGCTGCCTCTGGAGCAGGAGAACTCCTGATGTACTACACCACGTCCCTCAAGCTTATTCTAATGCTATGAGACACCCAGCTCCCAAAGACGGTCTGGAGCCTGGCCGTGCAACACCTGTGTTTACAACTGTGCCTTAAATTCTGGTTTTGTACGTACATATACCAACTCGACCATAAAAATATTGGATTTGCGAAACAATTCCTGATAACAAGGAAAACAAGGCCAAAAGAGGCCTCTGTAGCTTGAACTTAAAGGAGCAAAGGACTACACATCTTTAAATACCTAAGCTACTAGACCCTCACCTGCCAGCCTGTCCACAGTAGTTCTGGTGCAGAAAGACAAGTAATTCACATGAAGCTACCTTGGTGCTTAGGTACCTGAATTTGCAAATTGGGTCCCATAGGATTTTCTCCTATTTCATTTTCCCATCACGAAAAATGGATAACAATGAGGCAACAACACATACTCACTTCACACAGGCTTTGGGCCGATGAAGTAGATAGGGTTCATAAAAGAAACAAGACGCAAAAATTGCAAGCTAAGTAGCAAGTCTTTTAGCATTATTAATAATCACCTTACTATTGTGTCTAAGATAATCATGCTGGTATCAGGGTATAATACCTCAGTGGTTATGGTAACAATACAAAGTTATTATTCCTTCCACTTTGTAATTGTCTCATTTCACTATTGCACAAAGGCTAAGTAAAACTAAGGAGATAATATGCAATGCTATGCAGCAGGGGCACCAGCAGCACTGGAATACTCTGCTACATACTTACATGACCTTCACTGCAGCAATATGCATGTACCTTGCAATTATTTCTGCATCCTGCCCTCTCACCATCATGACAAGGTTGAGAAGTGCTCTTTATTTCGATTTCACTGACAGGCAACTGAGGCAGAGATGAGGTTAAGGGGTCTGCATCTGTACTGACCCGTGTTTCCAAAGTGTAAAATGACTTCGCAATTTAGGTCCCTCATTTATGAGTGCGTAAGAGTAGCAAAAAATTCAAAATTAGTAATAAAAAGAGATGAGAGGATTGGAAGATCAAGACAGACTAGAACAGAATCAATGCCAGACATGTGACTACAGCCTATCACAGTGTAAACTGAACACAGGAATTACTCACAGTCACAGAAGACAGCATTAGGAAGAATAATAATCTGCAGCAAAGGAAAGGATAGTTTAGGTTAAATATCAGGATGAGAGTCACAGCTATAAAAAGCAGATGGGAAGTGGAATTGTCTCCCTAGGGAGGCAATAGAAACACAGTCTCTCTGGATGTTTAAAAAACAGGTTAGGCGTGCTGTTTAGAAGGACTGCTGCTCTATATGCAGAAGTCTTATCACATTCATCTGCTTTTTTGATGCCAGTGAAATCCCACATATAGTACTGTGACAGAATAAAAGCCCAGAGGAAAAAGAAAGTCAGTGTCTCATTTGCTCCTCCAAAGCAGGATTGCTGGCATAAGAACAGGCATCACCCAGCAGTGGAGAAGTGTCCATTTTCTCTCTAAATAGCAGCCCAGTTAGGGCAGGACCAGGTGCTTTGTTCTGGTTGTATACGGCCTGAGGCAACACAAAGAGGGACAGAACCTGGCTGATCATGCCAGGATGTGAATTGCTAACATGGAGGGGAGACAGAAAACACGCAGAAAACTGGATGTCAGCAGTCCCATCCCAAACACACACTTCCATCTTGGCACAGGCATCCCATAAGGAAGAAAGGAACTGGTCAAAATTAGTAAGGGATGATCCCATGTTAATCTTACACCATGCTGATGCTGTCTGAACAAGGACCTTGTTACCCCTAAGTACTGCGGTGCTACCTGACCTTCTGGATGAGGTGACAGCAGGTTCAGAAGGTCTGAAGAAAAGGGCAAAGGGCACCCTGCCCCCTCCTTGTGAGCATCTTGTTGCACTGCAGAACTGAAATCTGCTCTGGGGAACACTCTCTCATGGGGAAGCTGCAGTGTTGAGGCATTAATACTCCATTTTCTTCCCCATTTTGGGGTGCAGGACTTCCTACCTTAACACAAAACTCTTCCTTGCCAAGGGTCCAGAGACTTAACCTGATACGAAACACACAATTCTGCCACCCTGTCTCATTAAGGAGAGGAAACTTGGATGATCAGGGAAAAGGAGATAGTGCAACCTCCCTCCAGACCTGCTCTCCCCCTTTTCTCTGCTGAAGAAGGAAGGACTTACTGGTAGACCTGCAGGTGGCAGAGACGTAGCAAAGCCATGTTCCACCGAAAGATATAGCAGGAGGCACAAGACTTGTCTCACAGATACCACAATAAATCTTAGCACCTACTAATCTTGCTGTGAACTGATACTTAGAAAAAGGTTACTCCCATGGTATTGGTGTCTCTCATCACTAGCAGAGTGGGTGAGTCTTTCTCTACTCAGCCAATTTACAGGCAGCCCCCAAGCACTAAAGGAACAGGGCATCTCCTGCTGACACTGGGGCACCAC